>OMKL01057430.1:5039-25940 GCA_900302295.1 Parasudis fraserbrunneri | reverse complement strand
GGTCAAGTGCATATAGCTTGTGTAAAAACAAATGGACCTAGTATGCACATACAATACATTCTACAAGTAGGAGCACTGATCTAGGCTTAGTGGTCTGGTCACATGACCACAGAACTTCAGTAGTTAAACTGGTCTCAAATCAGCAGTCTTGTTCTAAGCTACTTTCTATATAAGGTCCCTGAACCTGTTGTATCCACAATACTGCAACAGGTCCAACATGTTCAAAATCCCTCTAGTTTTCTTAATCCAATAACCCTTAATTTAAGCATGTGGACCATGTACGATATATAGGCCTAAAGACAGGTGATGTTATAGGCCAATTTAAACTGGGTAGACATGTCTTTATTCAATACAATATGAGGAGCTAATGGCACAAGAGATCATATACAATATACTGCGTATTGGTGACTGAATATGAAAGATTTCACAAAGATATTCAGAACATGAAATGGCTCTAGTGTAGACTGGATTGTGTATTGTATCTATCTGCAACATCCCTTGGGTCCTTGCAAAATGTATCTACATTCTCCTCTAAAACTCATTAGAAATAAGCATTTAGAGACTCTTTTTGAAAATTAATTAATACAGAAAGAAAGAAAGAAAGAAAGAAAGAAAGAAAGAAAGAAAGAAAGAAAGAAAGAAAGAAAGAAAGAAAAACATATTCCCTGTGGTGCATGCCCCAAACCCACCCTACAGTAATGTACATTATACCCTCCTATGGCAAATAAATAAAATCAATGAATAAAGGTGATGTTTCAGACAATAATTTCTGGCTTGACTTGGCTCCATCCTGGTTAAATGATTTTATTGTAAAAGCAGAATAGTTACTATAGTTTGAATTATGAATTAAAGTGTTTACTCATTACAGCATCAGCACATCTCACACACATGCACACACACACACACACACACATGCACACATAATCTATCAAGATCTTAGAGCAGCACGAGCTTTGTCCAAGATATCCTTCCTCATCCTTGGGTAATTTGGGTGAGCATCCAAAACCTAGGAACAAAAACATACATGACACATGGTATAATTCATAAATGTGACATGAAAGTACATATAAAAAATAACAATAATCAATGACAGCATCACAGTTCCTCTCACCTTATGGCACACATCTATGGCATCTACATGCCTCTTCGCTTTCAAGTAGTTGAAGGCAAGCTTGTACCCTGAAATAAACACTTCCATTAATAGCTGTAAAGGCATTATAAAATCATCATCATTTAAATGTTATTTGTCCATCTAAATGGTGTCCCATGTGTGATTTTGGTCCACATACCTATGGTGGGATTGGTCTGATTGCCATATTTCCAAGCCATTTCATAGTTGAGTGCTGCATCACGGAACGCCTGTTCCTTTTCCATAATGTAGCCCATATATTCATAAGCTTTACAGCAGGACTGGAAAAAATGACAATATTGTCACAGCATGCCAAAATACTTTAGAAAGGCAATGGTCAACTACCATCATAGAAAATAAAATAAAAGTTGAATGTTTATAGATTATCCTACTCAACTACTGTGACAAATCCAGGTAATGCCATTAAATCAGAGTTACAATAATTCCAATATTGTACCTTATTGTGACGGAGGCACCTCTTCAAGAGGTCTCCGGCCATGTCATATTTCCCAGACTGTATGTAGATGTCTGCCAGTAGCAGCCAGCTCTTCTCAAACTCATCAGCATCAACGATGCTCCAGTTCATCTTAGCTATGCGTTTGAGTTGGTTCCTGGCTCGGGGAGTTTGTTTGAGAATCATGTAGGCTGTCGCCATGGCTAGCAGGGCCGGCACATGGTCTTTCTGAATTCAAAGAAGAAGTCTTGTTAGACCATGCAGGACATACATGGCATCACCCCAACCCCCTAGCCTGACATGTCAAAACAATTGAAGCCAACGCATACTACACCCACATGGATCTGACATGTCAAGACTACCCAACCCCCAATCCATCCCCTGGCACACACAATTTTTGCAGTATATATGAAGTTAAATAACTGTAATGATGAGGAATGTAATTCAGAGAGGAGAAGTGCATGAATGAAAGCAAAGACATGTCAGCAAATTATGCCACATAGTAGCATGACACATGTACAGTTGGACACGGGATAGTTGTAAAGCAAACAGAAAGTCTGAGATAATGCACTAACAACACTTAAAGCCAGTGTAAATTTGCACTTAAGGGTGTGAGGCAACTTGTGTGCACCATCTGGAGTTTGCTTACCTCATTGTTTGCAATCTCTGTGAAAACATTGAGGGCTTTCTCCACATTGGCCTTCTGCTTGGTAGCCAGGAAGCAGTAGTTCTCTAGGATGCGGAGCTGGACGTGTCCACTGGCTGTCTGGGGCTTTAGCTCCTTCAGCAGCTTCTCTGCTGTTCTCACAGCAAGCTGCTCCGATTCCTGCTTCTCTGTGGAGTTTCTGAGGAGAGGAGAAGGACAAAGCGTAATACAACCCAGTGTTTCTCAAACTTAAGTTCAGGAACTGGTGCTGATACCCTGGGATGTTACTGAACGGTCCCTCATCTGACGTCTGAATATCCAGCAGAGAAAAAGACAATTTTCTAGTGTTGGTTTTAATTGAAGAGGTCACTGAAGGTGGTAATGTTATTACTTGCCGGTCCCCAAGACAAAAAGAACTGTTTGCTGGTCTCGTTTGAGATGCTGTACATCAAGTTAATGAGTTAAGTTAAGTTAATGGATCACTCTACTGTAACATACAAACTAATATACTAGCAAACTGCTATAGATGTACACAACACATATAGGTACAGCTGTCCTCTGTTCCTAACAGTATATCTTCATGCCTGGTAGAATTGCAAAGTTATAAATTCGTACTATTTTACAGTCTGTTGAGAGTGGTGACAGTCAAATATGTGTAAGTGGACAAAGCTAACATCGTGATCAGCCAACAAAAACACAAAATAGATTTTTAAGTGAGGTTCACCGACATTCTAAAAATACATGGTTTGGGTGAGACTCTAGGAGCGTCGGGGTGAGAGTGTACCCTGCTGTCGTGTTTGTCTTGCCTGGCCCAAACTCTACCCATATAAAACTATAGTATTCCTGTGTTGTTGTGTTTTTTTTGTTTTTTTTGCATGCACCAATTACTACAGGAATACTAAAGTGAATCACAACAGACATACTGCGGTAAACCATATACTAGTAGTGTTTCTATGATAAGTCTCTTTAGTGTGCAGAAATACCATAGTAATTCAGCATACATTTCTATAAATGTTCTCTTTTTTCCCTTTCTTTTCTTTTGTGTAAGTACAAATTCCTTGTATGCACATACTTGGCGATAAAAGTCGATTCTGATTCTGATTCTGATTCTATAATATTCCACTATAGAAATACGCTAGTGAATCACTATCAAATTTCTGTAGAAAATTCCCTACGGTGTGTGTGAAAAAAACAACAACACAGGGATTATATGAATGACTATAGTATTTAGTATATATATATAATATAGTGTGTATGAAAAAAAAAAAAAGAAGAAGAATATTATGGGTTTTTACTATAGTTCATTTTCATATGGGTGTGTGTATCTATACTCCTACTAATGTGATGCTGTTATACATGTCAACTCACCCAATGTCACCATCTAGGTTCTCAAAGACCTCTCCTCCCATGGTATCATTGTCAGGGTTGAGACAGATCTCTATCATGTTGTACACAGCATTCTGACCCCAGTCATGATCTTTCCTTGCCTTGTTAAAGTGCCGCAGACCATCATTTGGTTCCCCAGTGTACCTGAGTAGCAAAACACAATTTAATCAGCTAATGCTAGACAGATAACTCCCCCCCCCCCATAATCTCGTGGATTAAATGTGCTTCAGATTAATGACTTTACCACAGATAAAGTCCTTTGCAGTAGTTGAACCCGGGATCGAACTTGGCCCGGGTGGAATGTTTTTCCGCCATGTCCAGGAACCTGGGAACTTCTTCCAGCTTCCCAGCTCTCCTCAGCAGGTCGATTAGACGCGACAGTGTCGGGTAGTTGTCTGGCAACAACAAATGTGAAGGAGATTACGCCCTACTTCTCATCCAGGGGAGGTCAAATCAGCAGTGCATATTTACATTCACTTCCTAAGTTTCCTTTTATTGAAGACTAAGATTAACAAGGGGTCCTGTCACACCTGGTTTGTGCTGTAGGAGTTGCTGAAAATGGAAAACAGCCTGTTCATAGTCCTGCTTCCTGAACATAAGGTCAGCCATCATCTGAAGGGGAGCGGAGATGGAAATGTTAACGTTGGACATGGGAGATTGACAGTAAGAACGTGACAGGAGAAGCAGGCAGTGAGAGAGAACCGACCAGCGTGGCGTCTTCGTTGCACTGGTCACTCTTCAGAATAACACTACACTGCTGCTGGCAGGCATCCACCTCGTCTAGGGTGAGGTACAACCGCGCCAACTCCAGCATCACCTAGGAACAGGGAGAGCATTCAGATGAATTAAGCTTTGTTTGTTCATTACGAAACACTTTTACAGAATCGGTGTTTTATTATTTTTTTTTATTAAATTATATGTGTTGCAGTATTATGCTTTATTGACATTCAAATGTATTCTTCTTTAATAAAATCAAGGCATTTGCCTGATTCAAGTTAAGCATCAAACAAATAAGACTTAACAGGTTCAAGGAAACAGGGATGAGACTCTAAAAGATGCCAGGGCTTGTCAACTACAGCTGCAGTGAGCACACAGGACGTTTTTGATTCAGCTGCGCTGACCTTGCGATCACTCTCACAATACACAAGAGCTTCTTTGTAGAATTTGACCGCTCTCTCATAGCCCCGCTGACTTGTGTAGTGTTTAGCGATCTCGGCGCAGATCTCGGCAGCAAGTTGCTTCTGCATGGGGACGGCATCAGGCTGCTCCAACTGAACCCGCTTCAGCACCTTGGCCTGCACATCCCGGGCCTAGACACAGCGGTGACACGACTCTGGCTTGATTCCTGCCAAATTATGACCCCATATTTGAACAGATAATATAAAGCTCTCGGAGAATCAGACACACTGGGGTACTTACTCTCTGCAGGGAAAGTAAAGCATCTTCATTTTTGTTGACCTTATTTTGGACCTTGGCTAACAGAACCAGATAACGGCAATCATCTGTGAGCGCTGGCAGTTCATTCACTGAGAAAGGATCAAAAGACGAAGCAAAATTAGTAACAAAACTAAACACTAAATCAAAACCAAAAGTAGCACGGCAGTGTTTTGCATTTTTTATGAACCACAAAAAAACAAAAAAAAAGTTTTTATTTGTTCTACAAATCCACCGTAGCCTGGCTTTAAGTCAAAGGGCATTTTCCACCATCTTAGAATCTGGATTTTTGCTTTTATGCACCAATAATTTGCATTGTCATGCATTTGCAAAAGCCATTATCATGAATCAGTTACAGGAATTCCTTACTTTCCATTAACTTTATTGCCAAATTTGAGGCCAGGGAACATATTCTACAATGTTTACTGAATCCTTGGTCTCTCTCTAAAGAGCTCCATAGTACCTGGTTCATGGGCCAGAGCATCATGCAGGACTCTCTCACAGTGCTCAAACTGTTTCATCTTCATTAGCAGCTCAGCCAGGTCATAGCGCAGGAAGTTCTGCTGCTCAGTCTTCAGGGCGGCCTCATAGTAATTTATTGCCTGTGTGAGCAACAGCGGCTCTGTGTCAACATTGCTCAGCGACGGAGTACATCTTAACATGTTTATCTTTGACTCAGAGGAGCACACTACAAACCTTGACGTAGTTGTGAGTCTTCACCAGGGCTTTCCCAATCTTGCTGGCCAAAGCGCCATCTTTGGGGTTTTTCCTGAGAGCCTGCTCGTAGACCTCGATGGCCTTCTCCGGCTGTGGGTAAACACAACTCATGTTAAGTGATGCATACACATGCAAGGAGCATTGACTGGAATGGTTGTTACTTTCATGTCTCAAGGGGATGATGACACAGATTGTTGCTGACTTGAACTCTTGAACTTTTTCAAAATATTTTCAGAACAGAATCGAAAACATTTTCATGTTCATCCTATGTTGCTTTCATATATGATCATGTTTATCATCATACTGTATGCTTTCACTCATCTTAAATTAGCCAAAACCTGCTGTTGTTTTTGGTTGAAACAAACAGGAAGTTGGAAAAATAACAAATAAATATCAAACGTTCCTAGTACGTACCTCTTGGATGTTCATATAAGCATCGCCCAGAAGGAGATATGTGTGAGGGCTGGGCAGCTTCTCCACCATTTCTCTGGGGAAAAGACAGAGATATCACATTAGATCTCACTTCTGACACTGCAACACTTCATTATGCAGACATGTGTCATTGAGGTTCATTCAAGCTTAATTACTCCTCAGTAGTGCCTCGTGTGCGACTGCCTGTCAGCACAAGAACAGAGCGAGCGAGATCAGGAGAGGACGGACGGCGCGCTTCTTGGGCGGTGGAGGCAGCTTTGCTGCATGAGTGGCTATAGTTGAGACTTCCACTAGATTTACTGTGAACCTGTGGCCCTCTGAATCCTGCTACACAGACTAGACCTGATGGAATGTAGCTACAGTGCAGCTGGGTAACCTGGCCAAGCAGAGATAATAAGATAAGTGGTTGTGAGTGCTGTTTGACTACACCTCCCTCAGCCAGTGCTGTTCAAGCCAAATACTTCCTATGCATTATTAGCGGTCAGATCAAGTGTGATATTAACTTGCGTGTGCTCATATAATGAATTATTCACACTGCAACAGACTCAAACTCCGCCCTCTTTTATTGATCCTCCAATCACAACTGTAGCCAAGGAAAGCAACAGTTGTGATTTGGCGGAGTTTGAGACAGGTCAGTAGTCTGCAATCTCCTTTGTTAGTTCCATAATTGACTCTCTCAAACTCTGCCCTCTTTTCTTGATCCTCCAATCACAGCCGCTTTCCTCAAAAGTACTTGACATACTTAGGTGTCAAACTGCCAAACACAATTCTACCAGGTTTATACATTGTATCTGCATGGAGACAAGGGAGGCAAGGGCCCCCGTTGTAATTGGCCTCACAGATTTTTTCCTGTCAAACTTTGGAGCAAGATTTTGTCACTTTAAAATGGCTGGTATCTAAAGATTCTTCAAGATCTCTAGTTTCAGATGATACCTATATCGGCCCGGATTTGGCCCGCGGGCCACCAGCTGAGTCTGGAACCACAGGTACACCTGCAGAACCTTCTCTCTTGTGTCTCCCCTACTCGGTCTCCCTCTCAGCCTTCCAACTGTTTCAATGAAAAAGAATGAAAAAGGGAAGCAGACTGCTCCTGTCTTTCGTGGCAAGGCTTTCAGTTAGCGCTTTACCTGTAACAGCTAGCGTACAGGCGTTTCTCCTTCCTGTGATTGAGGTATATGTTGGCCATTTTCTCCTTAGCTTGGATGTAGTAGGGCTGCTCGGGGGTGATGTTTCTGAGCATGCTCAGCGCCAGCTCTGTGTCACCACGCAACAGGGCCAGGTCGGCGTTGGCAATGGTGACACGCAGCTCCTCGGGGGTGCCGGAAAATTCATTGATGGCATCTTGCATTACCTTGGCTGCTTCATGCTGGAAACATTGAAGTCATTCATGAAATCAGAACTTTACCTTCAAGGATAGTCAAATTTTATTTATTGTTCATCTGTGTTATTGTATTGTGGGAATGAAACATGATTCAAAATGTTGTTGTTTAAAATAATGATGTGAAGCAAGTCAGATTTCCCTCAAAACTATTTCTCAAACATTTGAGAATGTCAGTTGAAAATTTGTTTCAGATTGATCTTATATTACAAGTCCCATTACCTTGATGTCCAATATGATGATCAATTAGCTAACCTGTGATTTTCCATACCTAAGGAGATAACCTGATATTTACAGAGAGTGAAATAAGTCCTTCTAAATATCTTGATTTTTGTTTTCCATATTGCCCAGCCCTAAGTCAAATTTATCTAATGTTCCCTCAAGGCCAGTGGTATGTGACTAAAGCATAATGGAAACCTGAGTAGTCCTCCAGGAATGAAAAACCATGAACTATACCTACTGGCATGTAAAATCAATAAAATATATAGAGCATGGTTGGTTTCAATCCGACAATACCTTGTCTGCATTTTAAATTATACAGTGTAGAATTAGGTGACAGTATTCTTACTTTAAAATCTCACTCTAGCTGAGGAAAAATTCTCTCCGAGTCTCTCTCATACCTGCTCCCCGTTGAGCCAGAGGGCTTCGGCCAGCTCCAGGAAGACGGAGACACAGTCAGCGGGGCTCAGTTCAACCCTCTTATTCTTGGACTTGGATGAGCTTCCGGCCCTGCGGACTCCCGGCAGACTCATGGCCATCTGCAGAGTCTGGATGGCCCCCGGCAGCTCGCCCACCTTCTTCTGGGTCTGAGCTTTGATCAGGTGGTACACAGGGTGCTCTCGAACCTGGAACAGACAACACGTCACCATCGGTTTGAAGGTCCAAGCAATACAAAGGTTATCCCTGAGGAAGACAAGAGTTATCCAATATCATGGATTGAAGGCAGCTGTCGGTCTAGTTTTTTTGTTTTTTTAATCCAATCCTGCTGTTCACTTCCTGATTCCAGCCAGGAATAACACTAACCATTCAAGACATTGATTTGTATCCACCTTCTCGGTTGAAATGAAAGCTTAGATACACACACAGGCCGTTAAGATTCGACAGCTGATAAGATTGGAATCTATTGGCCATGTGAGTTTGGACCTTACCTCAAAGTTGTGGCTGAGGCAGAGCTCCAGGGACTGGGAGGAGAGTTTGAAGTTGCCCTGCAGCAGGTGGAGCTGTGCCATGAGTAGGTGAGCCTCGGCGTGAGAGGGACACTGGTCCAGGCAGTGCTGCAGGCTGCTCTGGGCTGCTTCAATGTCGCCTGAAAACAGAAGTGGAGGTAGATAACGATCCTTGGCGGTGCTGTATAAAATGTTACCGGCCGTAGAAAAGGGATCGTTTCCATGTTAACAATGAAGACGGACACTGCTGCAATGGTTTTTATGGATACATTGTAAACTAGACAGATCATGTAGAAATAGTAAGCTTCATTACCAAGCTTCAATAAAATCTGGGGCTACTCCACAGACAACAAATGGGGCTCTGACTTTATCAGGTAATAACATGTTTGTGTGAGGTTTAAATTCTGGTTCAGACCTGTTAGTAAAACTATATAAACATAATTTGGGTGTAAGAATTCAACTTCATATTTTAGGGCTCCTCAAAGTAAATGCTCCATTTATTGTCTATGGAGCAGCCCCATATTTTACAACCAGATGACATCACAGATTTAAGGGTTCTCTACCTGATTTCTAGCTTTAGGAGAGAGTGGTGCATGTTCACAAATATTGACTGAACTATCCTGGGCACAGGAAGAGCATGTGAATTCTTATTGTTAAGAAACAATATCATTTACAAGCTTTAAAGCCTGAACTATCTGTATTTGCTTCTGTTTTGAGGTGCTCGTCTATCTAGAACAAGCATAGGACACGTTTTAATTTGGTTCATGTGATTTCTCCATAAATGAAATAGTATTGTCAGTGCAGAAACGCCAAGACACAAATTTCTTACGTTTTAGTGCAACACATACCAGACTGGAATCTGACTTTGGCCAGCAGGAAGACCCCTTGCAGGAGACCTGGGACGATCTTGACTACAGTGTCCAGTACAGAGGCACAGTGCTGGAGCTGGGGAGCAGGAGGCTGTCCCTGGGCTGGAGGCTGGGATACAGGTGATGTCAGCGGTTATCTACTGTACACAATTTATCATATCAGCTGCTAATCCCTCGTCCACATGAGAGCAAGGGGGTAAATGCGGAAATGCGTTGTGATTGGCCCTCAAGGCAAGTGGGCCAATCACAGCGCTTGCAGTGCTGCGTTGCCCGACGCGCAGTTACATTTTGGGAGAGGTGCATGTAGGCTTCACCGGCAGGCTCCTTGGCCTATGCTGGTACCGGCGACACCTCGGGAGACACTTTGACGTTTAAATTTTGCTTCAATAAATGTAGGTCAATAAACGTACGTGATGCTGAATAAGAGTGCTGAGTAAAAGTGTGGGACCAGGGATGTAGTGGATGCGCCCCGTGCAAATTAGGATAGCTTTCATGTTCATCAAACAACACGGAATGGGCCTCCTCTCAGGTAATGGAATCATGAACCCTACATAAAGATTTTGCTCAGAGTGCACTGATATACAGAAAATAAACAAACCATAGTGGCACAAGCAAAGCTTGAGGATCCTAATAGAACTCTTAGGTGTGCCCCCCAATTCCGAAAATAGCACTACAACACTGTGGGACCTTTTCTTTTTGCTCATGTTTAATGTGACACTACTCCAACACACCTGCATGGGAGCCTGTTGGATGTGTGAACATCTCTCTGTTCAAAGACTTTTCTTAAAGGACCCATGAGCAACACATTTATCCAGAAAATCTCATCTGACCTTAGCTGGACACAGCGTCAGGTACTCCTTGACGATCTCCAGCAGGAAGTCGGGGTTGAGCTTCTCAAAATACTCCACCCCCAGGGGCAGGCCCTGCAGGGTGGAGAAGTGGGTGTCCACTGCATCGTTCAGCAGGTTGGTCACCTCCTCTTGGGACTGGTGCCTCTTCACCGCCAACACTGCCCGCAGGTACAGTAGCTCCTAGATGGAGAGATGGGGAAAAAGGGGAGAGGGAGAGAGACAAAGGTGTGAGAAAGGAGAGAGGGAAATAATGGAGGGGAGGAAAAGGGAGAGGTAGAATAGAATAGAATAGAATTATATTCTCAACACAGGGTGGATAATCATCTTTGGCCTCACCTGGGATAAAAAACAGATGCATCAGCACACAACACATTATACACTTTAAGAGCATCAAGAGCAACACATAAGCAGACATTTATAGCCATTTATAGTGCAGAGTAGAAGTGTGGAGTAAAAACACATTTTATAAAGAGTTTAGGAGGCTAAACGCGTTTGAAATAAACGGCTTCCTTGGAGGCCAACATCCGTATTCAGCTCAAGGGGAAGTATCTAAGACACCACTAACAAACACTGAATAGTCACCCAGTGAAAAGAAACTGGAGCCATAATACTAAAAACCTACAGGACCAGCTGTTCTTCATCCTGCCAGGTGCTCCTGCTAAGACCTTAACAAATGGCTTCTCTGCGTAAAGTAAATAATTCTTCACAATGGTACTAACTAAGCCTGAGGATCTTCAATAAGCTATAGGGGTGGTATTTGATTTGACCCAGGATGTAAACTTTATTTTAGGCCTTACCCCTGATTTGCCGATTGATTGTTGGATCTCAGTGAGGAACTCCAGCTGTTGCTCTGCATCCTCTAAATGCCCCTCAATGAGCTGGCACCGAATAATACCTGGATGACAGAAGGAGTTGGACTTCACACACTTTAAAATTGTTGTATAGACCCTGAATGTCATGCAGGTAAAGTAAGAAAAGATGAGGAAAAAAACCAACACTATCCCCAGGAGGAAATGGCATTGCTGTTAACACAGCGCTGCATGTCAATGGTTTGAAGAGGATGGTACAAAATACATTTCAAACCATGAAGAAGGGGGGGCGTAATAAGAAATATAACATAATCAAATTTATAAAAGAGGTAGAAACACAAGTTAAGGCATAAAAGAGGTAAAGACACAAGTTTAGATAAATGTTTCTCAACTTGGGAGACAATATTAGGGTGGTCACGAGAAGATATATAATTACATCATCGTATTCATCATCTTCGGTATAGCCTACCGGTAGATTCTTTTAAATAGTTAAATAATGAATATTTGAAGTCTAAAGCCCTCAAATAATTAATCTAGTGAAATAGCATGAAAATGGAAAAATCATTCTTTGGTGTCAAAGTTCACCATTCTGTCAATGCTTGACCATGTTGGAGGGGTCGTGAACAGGTGTCCCTCTGTTTTTGGTTAAAATTAAACCAAAAGGGTTGACAACCACTGGTTTAGATGACTAATGAGTCATCTAATAGTAGTAATTAGGACTGTCCTGATTACCATGTATTGGGCTTCGAAGGTTCCGTAGTAATTACTGAATTAGTAAATAATGTAAGCATTCTTCCAGTGTTTCAATGTGGTGGGTAAATAAGAGCTATGGGGTAGGTTTTCTGAAAGGTCTTATGACTAAATGTCCTTGTCTGATAAGAACTGATTTTCAGAATGAATGTTGGATTATTATTTCTATAAGCTATTTATTATGCTTATGTACGAACAAAAAAATAAGCATTCCAATCTTTATTATGGCATCGATTTCCATAGTATTGATTGAAGCTTTGAAGCATTTGGGTCAGCCCTATAAGGAATCACTGTACCATGTCCAGGTACCTGTCAGAGCTGACACGCTGGTCTCATCCAGAGTCATTGCGGTCTTGTACCACTTCATGGCCTCTTTGACTCTGCCCTGCAGCACCAACTGGTAGCCCAGCTCCGTGGCCAGGTCTGAGTCCCCCGATGCCTGGGAGAAGGCCCTCTCCACCATCCTGTGTGTCTGCTGGATCACCTTCTCATTTCGTCCACACTGTTAGGAGACAAACAGTGACTATCCGCTGTATTTCATCTGTTATTGTGAAATCAAGAAGGCAGAAGAGACTGCCAAATGTTGAAATGTTCAATAAATGTTGTGGGAAAACAGAAATTTATTGTGTAGTGAAGTGGCTTTAAAACAAGATAGTAGAAAGAACAAGGCCCTCGTGAAAAGCAAAAGGTATCTTACAACTCGGGTGAAAGCCAAGGACATCCTGTAGAAGAGCTCAGGGTTCGAAGGTTCGAGAATGTCTAGGCTGGTGATGAGGTTTGAAAGCTGCTTCACTGACTGCCAAGGGAGATGAAAAGTCAGTTCAGTGTCATGGTATTTTATAGACTGATGGGTAAAACGTGGTACTAACATGGCCAGGGTGAGGGGTTCAACTCCCACTGTGACCACCATAGACCGTTTAAAACTTGACAACATAAACATTTTAAATGGGCCCAAGTTTATTTCCTGTTGTTTGCTAATGTCAATAGCTGACAGGAAATAAACTTGGGCCCAAGCTATTCCCTAGCAAACACAATTCCACTGAAAAGGTCTGAAAGTGTATGTCAAAGATGTGTATGCACTCATGGTGCAGCAAGGTGCAGCGAGCATCCACCAAATGCCATATATCATAATTACATATGAGAAGAAGTGCTATATTGTGGTTATTGGCACTGTGCCAATGACCACAATACAGAATGACATCAAGCATTCTATTGCTTTTATACAACATTTTATTTTAGAATGGGGGGCTGTATGGCTACCCCCATGTTATGATGTAATTCCTCCTAATCTACCCCACAATGCAAAGTGTTTAACATTTGTATTAACATGTTTAACCAAAGATTTGAGCAAATGTCAACTACAAAGTGTTGCAGCTAATGCTAGCTACTTAATCAAAGACCATATTTGATTAACAAAAGCTAGCATTACCTAAAATATTTGTTAGCTGACATAGCAGCTTAAATGTTTGGTAGTAAATATTAGCGGTAATGCTTGCTAACAGCAAAAGAGGATGTTAGACACTTTGCATTGTGGGATATAGACAATTTGTGATGACATCAAACATGGGGGCAGACATACTTAATAAAGTCCCCCATTGTTTCAAACATTAAACAAAGATAGAAGCTTTGGGTTTTAATTGGATTCTTTCATTTTGGTCCTCGGCCCACAACAAATTAACTCCCTGTTGCTGAGCAATACATCCTCTCCTGCTTCCTTCCAACATCAATCCAATGTTATGAGTGACAGCAGAGATCTTTCAAACGGGAGACAAGCCAAGTCATTCTCTCTCTCTGTAATGTGTCACATGAGTTTGGCGGGCTTATACTGCACCCCCTCCTTGGGAGTCTGGGGCAGGCACAGGCTCCATTTATCACAATGAGATTTGTAGAGGCATGAATGTGAATGAATGTGGTTATTTTTTTCTTCACAGTAGAAACTGAGGTAAATGTTGGACCATCTCTTACAAGTTGAAGGTGATCTGAGCATTCTGACACAAAATGTATGTTTTCTTCTGACCTTATTATCATCATTATCATGATATAGGGCTGGGCAATAATTCAATATGACCATTTATCGTCTTTCAATGGGATCATATCGTGATGAAGTCACGATATTGAAAAACACAATTATGTTGTTTGAATTGATAGTAACACCTACATATGAACTCAAGATTTCTCAAAAAATGTAATCTAAAATGTTTGAGCGAATGAATGTCATTTGAAAATTGCAATTTTGGTTTTATGTCACACTTTACATTACCACGCAGTTCAACGAGATTAACTGCAACTGGATTACATAACGCGTGATTCCACATACGTGAGAAGATAACGTGATGTATATCGTTATCGAGAAAAGGTCCTTATGATCTTCGTGATATTGATTTCTTCCATATCGCCCAGCCCTATCATGATATTATGACATAGTACAGATTATCACAGACACAATGAAGAGTTCAAGGTGTGGGGAGTTTCACCTCTGTTACGTCTCCATCTCTACATAAGGAATGTAGCGCCAGCATCCTCAGAGCCTCCAGGTTATTTTTATCCCTCTGCAAAAGCCTGAAATATGATGCATAATGTCTATTATTCAATGAACACCTTCTTCTAAAATACACTAAGGCGACGCCATATTGCTTTTACTGATGCTAATAGAGATCTGATACTGCTGATGTACTGTATTAGGTCCTTCCCATGAGGAATTCACGGCCCAATAAGATTAGAGCTAAGAGAGGAAGTACACCCACTGACTGAACACTCACTTTAAAATTGAACACCCACACAGTCAACATCCTTCTTCACCCACCAGAGAACGATGTTGACTGTGTGCATGGCATGCATCCTTCCCTATTTACAATACCCCAGTGCTCGGCAGGGCCAGCCCAGTGGCTCTGGACTTGGATCAGTGTCTTAAGCATTTGGCTCCACCTGAGCGAATAGTCTTCCTCTTGCTCACGGAACCTGGACCAGTGAGTCCTGGGAAACGTGTACAACTCGAGCGCTTCAGCTCAAAGGCCTTTTTATGCTGCCTAGCGCTGGCTGAGGTCCAAAGGGGGAGCGCAGGCAGGAACAATGGTTTAGTCAGTATGCACTGGTTGAGGCATCACGCTAGTTTTTCATTTGCACTTGAATGCTGAGCCATTTGCAAAGGCCCACTGTGTCTTTCCTTACATCGCAACCACTGATTACAAATCCTTGTATGGCCTCTGATCTCACCAAGAGAGAGATTACATTCTCCCCTTTTTAAAATTGATTTAAAAAGGATGATTGTATGAGAGAGTTCCGGTGAGGTAGTTGTGAGGAGGATGTGAGAGTTGATGATAGTATTAAGGATGTCATTAGGAGCACACACACACACACACACACACACACACACACACACACACACAGAAACAGCAAGTAACCTGCAAAGCAGGAATCTTAACTGGAGGTGAATGTGTCTGTCCAAATAAAAATAAAATTAGAAAAAATCTATCAAAATCAAACCTGAAAAAAAAAACATCCCTGGACCTCACTGTGTGTGGTTTCATAGTTTGATAGTAGGTTAGAGTCACTTACCTCTGTGCTGCATCTATGGTTTGCTCCCAGTCTTGCAGGCTAAGTAACAACTTCATTTTCTTGATAAGGGCAGGCAAGAACCCAGGGAAACTTACAATGACTTGGTTAACCATTTCCAAAGCTCCAGAGTAATTCTGCCGATATTCATAGTATTGTGCCTGGAACAGACAAAACATTGCATAAGCTACATCATATGCACAGTTAGCGAGCAGCGTTAAAGCCCCAATCTGTGATTTGTGGGGAAACAGCACCCTCTCTTTCCACACCAGCTTTGTAAACTAGAGTGGCTACTGGAGTTAAAGGAAATTATAGTTATAGGTGAATATATTAACAGGTGAATAAAGCCAACTATCTGTGATAATAGGAGCAAAAATCTGTTTTTGTGACTACAGAGTATATTGACAATAAACAGTTATAAATTAGTCAATACCTCCCCTGGAAGACAGGTGTCGCACCACCAGTGTTTACATTCTGGAGTGTTTGTTTTTTGTTTTGAGCTCCAGCAATCAGAGACTGGGGCTTTAAGAAAAGCCTTTAAGCATTTTGAACTAACCCTATCCCTAACAGCAGTGTAAATGTTAGCCTAATTATTGGGGAGAAGCACTGGCAAAAAGTGAAAAAGAGGAACCAAATGATGTTTCCTTTCCAAAAGTGTGCGCTGGAGTACACTGTATATGATACAGCCATGACAGTGGCATCGAGGAGAATAATTAAATCTAACACTGAGAGGATTAGACTGAGACACAATAACTACTATAAGCTCCATAGGAAATATGAGAAGTGACACAGATCTCAGCAATATCCAACAGGCTCCAGTATCTGAACATCTTCAGCTTTTGTTAAGGCCCAATCCGTAATCCTAACATAAACAAGAATAAAGTAAATAGGAATGTTGTCATTCTCTAGTTGACTGAGTTCTTGACACAAGGACAAAACACTAAACAAGGACTAAACAGCTGACATATATGAGTTTTTAAATTGTATTTTTGGTGTGTATAATGGTTTGTTTACATTGGTTACATAAACATTTAAAATAAAACAGATGTACTGTATATGCTGATTTATGATGGGCTAAAAAAGTTCCAAAAAGATCATTTTCTGTATACAAATAAAATTCTTCAATAGTGTATGTGAATATACCCAACAGTTATATGGTCAATAAATAATCCCGGGTTGGGGCTTTAAAGAATGCTATTCACGAAAGGTTAAGTGTTTCCCATCTCACCTTTCCCATCAGGGCGAACACGTCTGCTCTCTCCTTCAACCCCTCATCGAAGTATTTCCCAGCCTTTTTGACATACGCGTCCTTACCCGACGTCAGATCTATCCAGGCTTTCAGGATAATCCCCTGAACAAAAGATATTAATCCAAACTTTACTAGAGTATGCTACAGATAAATGGGAAATCACACAAATCTCAACTTATCATTTCAGTCAAAGCATATAAACTATGATATGTCTGGTTTATTTTTACAAGGACATATACAACCACAAGACATATTTCAAGCAACTCTCCATTGTGTTGTATCAGTACAGTATTTAGCTAATGTTCACTAGTTTTCAATACTTGGCATTCCACTGGCTCTCTGGATCTTACCTGACCCAGTACTCGGTACTCAAACGTTCCCTGTCTATTTGTTATCTACGGAGGACAAGGAGTATTCCTAAGTCAGTGAATTTATGTTTTCTGGTTCTGCATCGAGCTGCTTAATTGCCTGCCAGCTGGCATCACTTTCTCCTTTGCACTACCTTAACAGGCATGTAATTCATATACTCATGCACTAGTAAACCAATAATAGGATGTTAAGGTATCATGTATCAGATGTGGTACGATCATGCTACTATAAGTGATACTTATTCTCATGATAACTTTAGAGAAACTTGTTATTGCTACTGAATTGAATTGAATTGAATTTAATTGAAATACTTTATTATCCCGTGGGGAAATTCTGTAAATTCGGTACTGGAGACTCTCTGTATATGTATATATGTTTTATCTATGCATATGCTTGAATCAACATGTTCTCTGTGTGTGCTGAACACAGAATGTGAAAACGTAGCTTTTCTTCCACAACATACACATGAGGGGTTAGATGATCTGGCTCAGGGGCACTGTCGGTATCAGGGAACAAACCAGCATACCTTTGACTACAAGGCGTCCTCCCTAACCAACTTGCTGCATAAGTGTCCCTATGCAGTTGGCAACACAAAATGGATGCATCTTCAAACAGACCATGTCCACTTCTCACCTCTCTGGAGCCATTGGAGAGTTTAATCATTCTCTCGATGTACTCTCTGGCTTTGTCGTTGCGACCCAGTAACCAGAGGAACATCCCAGCATAGTAGAGACTCTTGGGAGATGCACTTTTGCGATCCTCTTTCACCTTGGCATCCAGCTCCTGGATGACTTCTCGGTCTGACACCAACAACATACAGACAGTAATGCAGACACTAAACACAGTATACACCAGGGTTGGGATCAACTCACTTTCAACTCAGTGAATTCAGGAAGTGGATTTTCTTTCAAATTAAAGTACTGAAAAACCTTTGGCATGAAAAGGTTGTATTATCCAACCTATTGACAAATGAATGAGAATGAATGTTCCATCATCAGCAAGTTAACAGGAATTTCTGTTTACATTGAGTGTATTGAACTGAAGGTGAACTGATCCCAACCCTGGTATACATGCAGGTCTGATAAAAAGGCAAAGGTGACATAAACACAAACGCCTTTACCTGGGTGTGGCTTTTTCTTCTCTGCATAGACAAGGGTCATCAATGTACAAAGCGACACATCTCGTCTGTCTTTGATCAACTCCAGCTCTGATATGGCATCCTGAATGTGATCTGGGATGAAATGTCAACATTGCAATGTACTGTATATGTGCCATAGAGCTAGTACTAATACCCCCTATTAGTCCATTTGTCTTCGTCGAATATCTTGTCTCTCTCATTCTCCCTCTCTCTCCTCTGTGCATGTCACTGTAGAGCTCTATCTGATATCTGAAAATTCCTGTAGAAATAGGCTGTTTTGGCTTTTCTCTCAATAAATGGCTTCAAAAGCTCACCAAATCTTAAAAATCCATAGCCAAACTTTGAAATTAATACATGGTAGATATTCTAGATATAAAGTTTTATGAGGCTGTAATCATAGCGGTCACACAAAGACTTGACTTTCTATTGTTTTCTCTTTTTCATGCTGAACGAGTTTCTTTACATTTTAAAAACACATCTCTGGCATCACACTGACATTCACATACGCTTTGGTCTTTAATAAGCAAAAGATTTAAAGAGGTCTTTCTGCATGATTGCATTTATCTGGAGAGGGATAATAAAGTGGGGAACATAATTTTACAGATTTTTCAATAAAATACCGTAGACCAGGGGTCTCCAACCAGTTTGTTTATATAGGCGTAACAGTTGGCCTAACCATTCAACATTTTGAGAGTTGCCTGTAACACTGATTTCTACCTCGTGACTTGTGATGGAAAATATTCTGACAATGCCTGGAGAGCTACTCAAACACAGGCCAAGAGCTACTGGTTGGAGACCACTGCCGTCGACTATTTGATTTGTTGATGAAATCCTATGACTATGAGTCAACGAGAAATATTATGTTAAAGGTTAAGTCCAAAAATCTGGAATCCTGACCCATCTTACCAGGAATGTTGTTGATCAGTCCTTTCTCAGCACAGTCCACACTGTTCTTTATAGTGGATACCCAGAGCTCTGGCTATTTAGCCACAAAATGAATGTAAAGTAATGGGGCCACGCTTCAGTCTGTACAACTGAACCCAAGCACCCAAAAGTCCACAGTGCACCCAAGCAGTTTGAGTTTGAATAAGTTTGTTTGTATGTTTAAGTGTTTTTGCAGTGGCCCCATAAACTTTACATTTGTTTTGTCGTTAACTAGGAGGAGCTGGCCCTATGATAACATCATAAATGAGTACGAAATAGGGCTGGGGTCCAAAATCCTGAATTTACCCTTTATTAATACTGTAAATCATAATAAAACTGTATGTTGTCCTGTGAGGTCTTACTGTCATACTCTGTGTGTCAGTAGGCTATGTGCTATTAATAACTGAGTTGATGTATTGCTGCACCAATGCCATCATCACCATGACAAATGCCTGTGCATTCTTTGTAGGCAATTAAGTGTTTCTTACTCTGAAAAAATTATTTAGTTGAACACAGCCCTACATACAGACACACTTCGTCCGAATTAGCAACAGTGCTGCCACAGACAGGCGTTTCTCTTGTCTGTTAAAAAAGATACTGTCTCTTCATTTAATTAATCCAATCGCTTGGATTATTGAATCTTCTTACCTTGCATTAGATTGCCATAGGCATGGAAAAAGCTGAAGATTGGATCACTGCTGAATTTTCTTTGAGCCCCAGCTGCAGCATTCACTACATGGTTGTAATATTTTTCATAACAATAGTAATTGATCAAACCCTGTAAAAGAGCATAAACGAGACATTTTTTTTAGACCAAATAGCCTACTAGCTAATGTAGCGTCAAAGTTATCCACGGAGTCCGACAATGGACACGTGGGATCAATTGATATGTTGTTTAGCGATAATACAATACTAGACTAGCTAGCGTTAAATAGTAAACATAAAAGCATAGCAGGGCCTAACGAGATCCCACTCAGCCATCGCTACAATCTCATTTCGTGTGATCTCACTGAGGCGCACCATGTTCAACGTTACTTTGTTACCGATGTCGGTAAAAGGTTTAATTTGATTGCTGATATTGTAATGTTGTAAATGTTATCCAGCATGTCAGCTTACCAACGTTGTCTGTTCATCCTCCATTTCTGCTAAGACGCTGTGTTCAACGCGGACGAAAGTGGGTTATTTCTCCCCTTATAAAACAGAGCCCAACTGCACGCTCGATAACATAGATGATTATAGTCCGATTATAGCTACAGAAACCATTTATCGATGCATTTTCGCCATCTTACAACCACTATTTAGCGTTCTCCGTAACTTAGTAACAACAACTTCCGCCGCCGTCTGTTTGAGATGAATTATTTCAATTTCATTCGCCAGGTGGCGCAGGCGTACTTGCAGAAAAGTCTTCTGTAGAGAATAATTGATGCCTACTTGAGAGTAGCAGTAACATTATATAGGCCATTGGCTTTCAAACACACACACACACACACACACACACACACACACACGCACACACGCACACACGCACACACACACACACACACACACACACACTTATATTCACTATTTTTGTATGTGCCTATAATGTTCAGAGACCGATGAATAGTGCTGTCCCTTTGCAATGTCCTGTGTGTAGGCCAAAGTGCGC
>OMKL01057420.1:19931-30937 GCA_900302295.1 Parasudis fraserbrunneri | reverse complement strand
TGCTGAGCTGTAGTCTATAAACAGCATTCTCACATAATTCCCCTGCCTTTTGTCCAGGTGGAGCAGCACCCTCATACCTACAGGCAATGGTTACCAACTATACACCCTCACGGACCCTCCGCTCTGCCTCCTCTGGGCAACTGAGAATCACACCACTCCGGGCACCCGGCGGGAGCTCAACCAGATGCAGGCTATTCTCGGTCCTGGCCCCACGGTGGTGGAATGAGCTTCCCACCGCAGTCAGGACAGCTGAAACTCGCTCAATCTTCCGCCACAGACTAAAAACCCACCTATTCAAACTGTACCTCACCTAACTTCTTGATACTTAACCAAAAAAAAAAAAAAAGTGTATATATATTAACCCCTTCCTTCCCCTCACAGGTTTGTACTTAGCTATGCACTTAATCTATGCACTTGAGTTATGCACTGGATTATGGCACTATAATGCGGGTAATACCACCGGTTGTTTACTCTTGAGTTGATCCTATCGCCAGTTTCTGATGTGCACACACTTGTAAGTCGCTTTGGATAAAAGCGTCTGCTAAATGACTAAACTGTAAACTATATAAAAATGGTTTCTAGTGATAAATGGCTAGACTTTTATCCATGCATACGTTCTTGGTAGCAAGCAATCCCCCAGAATGTCAGGTTTTTAATCATGATTATTTCCAGAGGAATTGCTATTTGATAAACAACCAAAAAGATGAACCGGTTGGACTTGGGTTTCTTCATGACACAATACAGCGCATAAATAATGTTAAGATGATACTGAGAGACCTAGGCAGTGTCTCCCGTCCTCTGTGCATCTCCATCCTCTGTGCCCTTGGCGTGAGATTTGTGTACGGGTCTCGGCTTCCGCCTCTTCCCGGCTTACTCAGGGAACAGCGGTTATCTTTTAACATTCACTGCCGAATCAATGTGTCGCTTAAGGGGCATCCTAACCGTGTATCCTCGGATGCAGCCCGCTAGCGGTGTGAGGGATAGCCAGCAGTAAACAAGCGCCATCCCTGAGTCTGATAATGGCCTTCCCGGCTGTGTGCGGTAGAGGTTAGTGTGTCAGCTAGATGATTCTGCTTCTGGCTGTGCCAGTAGTGATACTCTGCCTGTGTTTTCTAACTTGCACCCCCCACACACCCCCGCTATCAGTACAGCCCCAACATTATATAATGTACCTTTTCCCAAACACACCATTTACCACCTGAAGACCCTGTCCCACGAACTCCAACAGCGCCTTCAATCTGCCGCCCGGCCGGATGTACACGCACTGAAACGCACGCACATGGTATGCATACACACACGCAGGGACTCATGCACACGCACACAAATGTAAAAATACACACACAACTCACTAGACACAGAAACACCTTAGGTGTAAGCACTACTCACTTATGCGTGTGGGCGTGCGCCCACATAAACGCACACATACATACACACACACACACGTACCCACACACATATACACATGTACCCATATACCAACACACATACACGTACACATACCCACACACACATACAGACACATACACACACACACACATACCCACATACACACGTACCACCCCCCACCCCGGGCTGATGCCTATAATGTTACACCGCTGCCCACCGTGGCCCGAGGGCTTGCGCACATTATTTTTTTCAGCTTGAAGGACGCCACATGTGCCGGCCCCCCCACCAGCGTGAGTGAGGGAAGAAGGTGATAATGTGCGCACGCTGCTCACGCACCTGACCAATCTATACTGTCGACAACAAGTGTTACTTTTTACATTTTCAAATAACCTTTCTTCGTTGGCTTTTTTTTTTTATCAACTTAATTGGAATGATGTTGATCTGATATTTAATAGTTACTCTCCTATTTATTACAGTAGTTGATTCAGCTTAAAAAATATATCCAATGCAAAAAAGTCACTTGAAAATATATGTTGAGACGACTTATACTTTTTTTTTTTACAGTGCATGTGGTACTAAATCACAAGTTTCCTCAACTTATATTTTCAAGTAACCTTTTTGCATTGGTTTAACTTTTTTTGGTTTACATTTATTTATTTATTTATTTCTTTTACAGTATATGAACAGCCATGTCCTCGGGTTATTGCCATCTCTATTGCCTGACACACTGTCCTCAGGTCTGTGTCTCCCTGTCTCTCTGTCTCTCTGTCTGTCTGTCTGTCTGTCTGTCCATCTTTCCATCTACAGCTCAGTGAGGCCATATCTAAACAGCTTTCAGTGGATCATTATGTGTTGGAAATGGAACTGAGCACTGGCATCTCTTTTGCAGCCCGAAATGTAGGACAGAAGGAAAACAGAATGTTTTATATCCCTTTACATAACATTTGCATATCAAAGCCCTGCATGCTTTCATATCATTATGGTGTTTGAAGTGGGCAAGTGTGGTGGGATTATTTGATGAGCAAATCCTGGAGACTTTGCATCTGATGTCAGGTATTCACGATATAAGGGGATTCACTTCACTGTACTGGGCTGGCCCCTCATGGATTCAGCAAAAGAGGGAAAACAGTCTTTTTTAACAAGAATAATAAACACTCAGTGTCAACATATTGTCCCGTAAAATGGGGTCAGGAGGTACTACAGTGTATTAAAGGGACAGTTCACCCATCTGATTTGTCACAAACTGAAAGTCATCTCACTCTATTAAAAAAAACAACAACAAAAAAACACTGCCACCAGTGTTTTGGAGATAATGGAAGTAAGATACTATTGTCCATAAGTATGTCTCTGAAAAATCACATGCACCTTCCAAACAACTTCTAAACAATGTTACCTAGAAGAATGCACTCAGTAGAGCACAGATCTCCACCAAGTGGCACGCCTATATGCTGGAGTAAATAGAGTAAATAGATGGACACAAAATAGCACACAGCTAGTCAGGCCCAGACTAGCCATCAGGAGGACAATTCCCGATGTCCTGCTGCCAGATGTGGCCTGCAGTCAAAACACAGCACAAAAATAAATATGTTATTCAGTCCAAATCACATGTAGGCTATTAAGCATGTCAGGTGTAGGCTACAAGGCAAGCCCCCTCATATGGCCTGCAGACTGAAGTTGTTATCAATTAATTTTGGCCCGTTCCCTTTCCTCATGCCACAACTCAACTGGCCCGCAATACAAATAAAACGCACCCCACTTTCTACAACATCCTGCATCATGTTTGTACTGAATGAAAATGCATCAACCCTGCTTTCATGGGCTACCGGAGGAGCTAGGACCGAAGATATTTAGGCTACTTTTACTTTCACCCATTCTTGATAACTCAAGCCGTGTGTAGTCCCATTTCTCTAGTATCATTAACCTATTCAGTTGCATCCTGATCCTAGTGAATTATTGCAAATTCAGTATTTTGTAACAGTGTCACATAGCCTGCCTACTCTGAAATCAAAGCCATGGAAATGATCGGTATTGCGCAAGACAAGCTGAGTGAGAGGGAGAGATGCGGAGGTGAGTGAAATATGTTTTGTGTGTGTGTACATGCACACTGTGCGCATGTTGCCTGTGCGTCAAATAGTTATTTTTATATAGGCTCTCGGTGTGCGTGTTCTGGTCATTGAGGCACCAATGTAACTGAAGTGGAACTTCAGTGGACATTTATAACATATTAAGCCAGTATGGACGCATTTAAATTATTTACCTCATCAAAGTTTATTATAATATCACAGCATTATCGTAGGAGTCCTGTTGTGATTGCTGTATGGACGGCATGAAGTTGGTGAGAAGATTTAATGGTACAGTATAGGGAAGAGAAAAGCACTGGACTGCAGTGCTGTTGTTTGGTAGATTATACTGAATAGTGTGACTGTCAGCCCTTATGGAATCATGAGCTGTGATGAGTATTCAACTCATGGAATAACGCTGTGATTATTAGGTCCATATGGAATGAAGTGATCCTGTGACCTTTGTGGAATGGAGAGTGCTGTTGTGACTATTAGACCTATACAGTATATGTATTATATATATTAAACTTCTCAGTCAAAACAGACTATATGATTATGGTTTGCAGATCTGTCTAAGGCTGTGGAGTGTGTGTGTGTGTGTGTGTTTGTGTGTGTGTGTGTCCTGACGTTATATTGGTGACAATGAAATGGCTAAGTGGCTATATGAACACACTGTGAAAGCATATTCACGGATTGCCATTTGTAGGCAACAGGCGCAACCCATATTAGGTTCCTATAGTTGCACATCTAAATCATACATCTAAATGTATTTTGTTTTTGACAATGAAAAGCGGGAGCTAAACCAGACATACTAACATTAGAATGTCATGTAGCCTAACCTAATCAGAAGCCATATTACCATCTGATTTAGCCCAGCGTGCACCCGAAAGGAGCATATAGGCACAATCCACAGACACAGCTGTAGTGCAAGTTGGATGGATGTAAGCGGATGCGAAACTGCAAATGCCCTCGCTGCATTACATTCATACAAATGCCCCCCATCCCCAATAGTATCATAGCCGTGCAGTTCACCGATAAATGGCAGCATTCTATGCTAGGTATATACTCCTGCCATTGTCCTTGACGAAGGTACTGGCATTACAACCGCAGTTGGTCCCCGGGTGCTGCACTGTGGGTGCCCACTGCTCCTAAGTAGTTAGCATGGGTTAAATGCACAATTTCCCCCAAGGGGATAATAAAGTATAACTTCAACTTAAACATTAAAGCATTCCTGTCAGTCTGAGCTGCAGGGGATAGTCTAACTATCTCAGGTTATGATTATGATAGGCATATACTAATATAACTGTTAGCCGCTACTGTGAAAGAGAAGGAGAGAGAGAGAGAAAGAGAGAGAGAGAGAAGTGGCTAGGTTAATACTGCAATGAATTCTATATGTAGCCTACCCGGTAACATTACGCGAAGCTCAGGGGTTCATTTAGGAGCGTTGCCTAAAGCTTCTTAGGTTGTTTACTTGACTAAGTGTTTAGACTAAGGCCTTCACGGTAGTTACTGACATGATACAGCACATGTGCACTTCGGTTACCATGGTTACGCTTCACTCACATCATTGTCTTTTAAAGTTACTTTGCGAAACAGCATTATTGTCCGTGTTTCAGCTTCTGAGAGAAGAAAAAAAAAACAAGGAGACAGAAGATGAGATTGCAGTTCTCAAGAAATATGAAAATATTACTGTGACAGCAAGAAAAGAGATAACATCAACAGGAGTCGAAAAAAGCTTGTGAGTTTCAATAAAACAAACGTCAATATATGAGACTTTTATGTTAACGTATGGGTCGCTAGCTAGCTACAAAGTTGCTCATGCAAACGTTACAATGTTGCCAATAACTATAACAGCTGTTAATTTTGAAGATAGACTGATGGTCAGATCTACTGTATACACTCTAATAAGTTATGCATCACTCATAGTGTCCAGCTGGTTTTCCCTGTCCCCAAAAAAACCCGTCTTGGTATCTCCTCCTCCTCCTCCTCCTCCTCAATCAGCATAAATTCACCCATTGTCTTATGTTCCACAAATTATTTTACTTTTAAGAGACTGGTATGGGTCCCTTAAATTTTTCTGAGGAAAATGGTTACTAAAAGGACCTTCTAGCAACGCATAAGGGAATGCTTACGTGGCTTCACTCTGCCCCACCCAATCTGTGATGCATGTTTTTTTCCTAGATAGACTTCATTAATACATCCAAAGAGGCACTCTGACCTCACAGATTGTAAAGGGCAGAGTGTGCAGCAGGGTGAAAATACCAACCTCTTGGGCAGCAAAAGGACCATGTGTTTGGTTGCTCTTTAAATGGGTAAAAAAAAATAAAAAAAATAAATAGGCATTAGTCTTGATCAATGGGATGTAAAAACTTTGAAGCTCAATAGTATTTCAAAACAACTCTGAACCCATATGGAGCTGTATAGTTCCAAGCTCACAAGATGCCATTCATTCTCAATGCAAGGCAAGCAGGTGGTCAGAAAGCGGCAAGAGGTCTGGCAAGTGAGGCTGGCAGCGTGCTCAATCTTATGAAAACCCAATGGCTCGCCTCATGCACACGCCCACCCGCCTGCCAGAGACGCCTGCCGTTGCCAACTCGCAGCCAGTGTTGAATCACGCTGAACTTTTGTGGTATCGCCTGCATTTGGGACTTTCTCACTGCACACATATATTTGTACCATTGATGTGTTTTTATTTCTATCTATGCATCTATCTATCTATCTATCTATCTATCTATCTATCTATCAATCTATCTATCTACTTATCTATCTATCTATCTATCTATCTATCTATCATGAACTAACTTAGTATTGGGGGTAGTTATTATTACTGCATTGCATTATTACAGATGTTGAAACAAAATGTCTCCATCGTCGTATCCAGAAAAAGCCCAGAAAAAGAGGCGAGTACAGTCTGTGTGTTTCCATACACTCTCGACATCACTACTTAGTCCAGTGCAACAATCCATCTACTTTTTTAGTTGGGCAGGTATATAACCCTGCTGTCAACGAGTCAATGAGCGAAGAGAGATTTAAGAAAACTTTGCAAGAATATATTCAAAGTAGTCTGAACTCCCTTCGCAGGCCTCTATATATGCTCTCTGCCGTTCAACCTGTTTGCCTTCAAGTCAGTGCTGTTAGACCAACACACAATGATTATTAATCATTTACCTCTTTCTCGCCAAAAGCTTATTTCAGGAGGCTTTAAGCCATGCCGAATCACGATCTTGGCTGGGGGAATTTGGCAAGGACTCTTGTTGGGCCGGGGCCAAAAGAGAACAGAGTCAGGAAATTGTATGATAATTGAAGTATTTAAAGTTCCACTCTGGAATAGTTAGCACTGAGAGCTCTTTCTTGGCAAGGTCCACGTTTTTCTAGGTAAGAGGCATGATGATACATATCTGTGTTGTGGGAACTGAATTTAATTTATTTCTCTTTCCAACAGCTTGAAGTTCCCTGTGCATGTACATGTAACTTTGATAGCATCGTTAATTTGTGTGGTATGAATGGGAGAAAGCACACTGACTAATCACTAGAAGGAAAACAAGAAGGGAAAGAGTAGGCCCTGTTTTGAACCCTATTAAATTCACAGCATGTTCTGAAAACATTAATCGTTGTGGACTGTAACCCTGGCTGTTGATAATTATGTGTGATGTCTCAAAATGTCCTTTTTTTCTTTTTTCTTTTATATAATGAGAAACAAGGACAAAAACAGATACACACATATATATATATATATATATGTGTATATATATATATATATATATATATATATATATATATATATATATATATATATATATATATATATATATATATATATATATATATATATATACGTGCAGTACATTTTTATCTGTGTTTTGACAAAAGTGCCTATGAAGCGCCACCTGACCGTGTTGCTGGCCTGAGACGCGTGTTGGTGTGACTGACCGACAGAGGAGAGGTTCCGCCGTTAGCCGTGGTCACTGCATTTTTTTGTGTATTTTTTTTTTTTTTTTTTTATCTCTCTTTGTGCTCACCTCATGTAAAAACATTTAGCGCTATCGCGGTCCCCGGGGGGGGGGCGGTCACGACTGTGCCTTCGACCCACCGAGGTGGAGGTGTGAGAACAAGGAGGCTTTGTCGCTGGGGCTTATTTTCTGATCTTAAGGGCGTCCCGTCCTCCTCTCTTCTCCTTCATTTGAGCCGGCCTGGGAATCACTTCTCTGCCGTTTGGCTAAGAGCAAGTGTATCTGCTCTCATCGGATTAACATCCGATGCGTACCCTATCGGAGGACTACATATGAAACAGATTTTTAGACTCAGGAGTCGAAGCAGGAAATGTTTCCCAAATAACCATGGTCTGATGATGTCTATTTTTTCACTTCACTAACTGCCCAGTTCAAATATGAGTTTAATTAAAATTGCTGCCTAAAATATATACTCTTTGACATTCAGATTTTCATTGGTTATTTTGCTCAACCAGACACTTGTAAGAGTGGCTACATTTGCCCTCGAGTTTCTCTTGGACGGCTTGTTCACATTCCTCATTGTAACCGTTGGGCACGACTGGCTCCAAGGTTACGGCTAGCTGTGTCCCTCTGTTTCAGTGTGGAATGCTAATTATGCTAAGCGGACATTTTAGCGAAACAGAAGGGCAAACAATAGAGGTTTTGCACACCTGGGTCCTTATACTGAAATGTTGTTCCCCGTGAATGTGTTCTAACTGCAAGTGAAGAAGGTAGTGTGCGGGAGCTCTTGATTTCTTTAAGGGAACAGAAGGGACAAATTTAGAAAGGTTTTCCCTCAGTTTGGACAGGTGACTGGTAAAGAAAGATCAGCAACTAAAATTGTCCCAAGTGTCCCTTTTTTAATGGTCAATCCTCTTTTGACAATTAACATAATCATTCAAATGAGTATGCTCGGTATGTGCTTTTAGGAGAGAGTTGACGGGGAGGGGAGAGAAATCCCTATTAAAAAGCTACCAACACCTGGGAAACCAGCCCCTTATCTGAGGTGACAACACATGGAAGGAACCCCTACTCACACATAGACCAGATATGGCTATAACAGATTACATGTTTGTGCTGTAACCCTTTTCTAGGTCAGTGGAAATGTGAATTGAGGAAAAGCAAGCATTTTGAGATGGGACACCCAGACATACCTTGACCTTATCCAGATCAAAGTGAATTGACCTATCTCAAACTCCGCCCTCTTTTCTTGATCCTCCTCCAATCCCAACCGTTGCTGTTGACGAGTCAATAAATTCTTTTTTTTAACTTATCATCTTGTGTTGTCATATTTCTCATTTTGTCTCATCCCTTTTTCTGTCAAGTCAGTTGTCAGGTAGGTCTACAACTCATCCAAATAGATTTTAGTTAGGTATATAACTTCATCTTCATACATTATATATAATAATAAAATAAATGTATATACATATCGGCCTATATTATATATACAATGCAGTCCATAAGTCCAGGGAAACATTTTTTTGTGACTATAAGGTTAAAGTACAGGCTTTCAGATTTAATTGAGGGTGTTTACATCCATATCGAGTGAAACCTGTCGAGACTAAACGTAATTTGATAAATTAACAAACTTTGATAAAGTAATATTTCATATTTGGTTGAAAATCATTTGCGATCAATGACAAGTAATCACCTCCTGTCCATAAATGAAAGTGCAGATGAGTGCAATGTCAGTGACGTTTTCCTGTCCGATTTCTCCATCGTCTTCCATAGTAAAATCGGACAGGGAAAAGTCTGACAATGAGGTGCGATATCTGCTCTTTCACGTGTGGTTCACCCGATATGAATGTGAACACCCTCAAATTAAAGTTTCAAGTCTGCACTTTAACCTCATAGTCATCGTTCGGTTTTCAAATTCAATGTACTGGAGTAGCTACAAAGCCAAAACAACAACCACAAAGCTTTATTGATAATCTGTAGCGGAATTAGTAATTAAGCTGCTTCCATCCAAATACATTACGTTGACTTGATGAGGTTTAGAAGGCAATATATCAATGTCAGAACTAATGGTCAGAACGTATTGTTTTGAAGTAGAATGGTAGGCAATAGGCTACCTCAGAGGAATGCCTCTTTAAAACGTACGGCCTCTTCGAGCTGCGCAGATCCGAAGAAGGAATGACGCTCGGTTTGAAGAGCGTTGCTGCGTTTACACGCGCAGGTTTATCTGATTGTGTTTGGTGGGTGCGGACGAGATGCTCTTCAGTGTGTGCGGGACAACGCGCTGAGCAGCACTCACTCTTAACGGGCAAGGGCAATTTTACATGACCACAAACATATTTTATAGAACGCATACATTCTCTTAAGTTTGTCATAACCTCGCAGAGATGGATCTTGACCCGGCTGTCATTATCCCCGCAATCCTTTTCACGGTTGCTGCCATTTATTTCGCAACAACTTACTTGAACAAGAAGAAGGCTGAGGCACCAGTAGAGAAGAAGAAGGCAAAGATTGGCTATGAAGGTATTATTCCCCCATCCAGAGCTTTGGGAGTAGTGCAACATTACGAGCCCAAAGTGGAGAAACCACCGGTTGTCTCCCCTCCCAAAGAAGTGCCCGTTACAGTGGCTCCTGTAGTGGAAGAGATTGGAGTTGTAGAAGACCTGCCCGTCAAAGAACCTGAAATTATCCCCGTGCACCACGAAAAAGAAGTTGAGGTGGGTTTTGTTACAGACGCGCGTGCTTTGGAGACAACATGTTCAAAAATAAGGTTTAATTGACACTGTTGTATAAACGCATGTGCTTCTTTCAAAACAAGAGCTTGTTTGGGCGTCGGTAGCAGCCTAGTTCTCTGCTCTTAATAGGTTTAAAGATTGATGGATGGGACACTTTTAAACTAGCACAAGCTTCATCTTACCACAGGTATTTTTGCACGGTGGTATGATTATATATATCTTAGAGTTATAGTTTGGAGTAGTTTAATTTATATTTCTATAATATATTGTGTACAGATGATTTGCTTTCTAGATGTAAGATGGAACTTCTTGGTTGTTATGTACAGATTACGCACGCCAGTAATAGCCCTATCAACTGAATGACACCGGCCTGTCTTTCAACACTGAGTTGATGGCCCTATGAAAATGCGCAATCTTGATTTCAAGGGTTAATTCATGCTATCTGTGGATTCTACATCGACTGAATCATTTTGTGTGATGTGTGGTTCATGGGGCCATGTAGTTAGAGGCATCCCAGAGCAAATAGTCTTAAAAGCACATTTGGTACACTATCATGTCAGCCCTAGCAGTTTGGAACTATCTCCCACACCTGTCAACCCAATTAGAACTGAATGTACCTAGCTTCCAAAGGTCATATTCAACTTTGACTTGCAATTTGTCTTGTCTTCCTGAGCCCCTTTCTGACCTTTTTCTACCACAAGGCCACATGAAAATGTTAAAAGCCCCCTGACGAAAGAAAGAATGTGCCCACCACTGCTGTAACATGAGGCATTTGCATGCCACAAAGAAACCATTGAACACGTCTCTATATTTGGTACCAAACCTACACCCTATATTTACACACATGTAGTCTACATAGTGTCACATGGCTAAAATTGACC
>OMKL01057420.1:8934-19899 GCA_900302295.1 Parasudis fraserbrunneri | reverse complement strand
GGTTACCGATAGAAGTGGGTGTGACACCAGCACTCCAGCACATGTGATATTTCAGAACTTGGGTACACGTGAGTGCCAGATGTTAAAAGAAATCTGCTCTATTATTTCATCCAGCTGATTAAGGCTGCAGAAACAGAACTACATAGATCCCTCAAAATGGATACGGAGAATGGTGTATTTGTTGGTTAATGAATTGGTCCTTTAAGTTTCCTAGTAATTTAAAGGAATGCGAATTATGTGCTCATGTACTGTTGATTGAGGTATATGAACTAACCCAGTTTTTCTTATCATAGACACATGTGCTTTTGCAGGGGGTTGCTGTGAAATCTCTGCTTGCTGCAAAAGCTACATAGACATGAATGTCCATAAGCAATGCTGCTGTCCTATAACTGAAACCTAAACTTTTAGTCACACCCACCCCGTCCCCTATACAGGACATTATGTAACAGTTTCAAGTGGCGACTGAACAGCTTCTATAGTTGTCACTTTATGGCCTCTATTAACTGCTAATCTGTTAGGCCTGCACTATATGGCGGGCCCATGCAAAATGTACTGTTAATACAGTTTACAGCTCTGAAGTACTCTTTAGACCTGTCAATACTGAGCTGAAACAGAGTCTGTTTTTCTGTAGGCCTTCATCTGTTATGAGAGAGGCTGTGTGGGAGCCAGCCCAGTTGAGCTGCAGCCTGTGGGCCCTGGGGTTGGGGAAATAGACTAGCCAGTCAACATATGACCGACACTGACGCACTTCATGTCACTGGCTCACTTGCTCTTAGGAACTAGGATGGCACTTCCTGTTATCATGTGTTCTATTACTCATCTGTCATAAAGTTTGATGACTACTCTTTTATTTCTTTATCAGTATTGATGAAGCCAATGTCTGACTTATATTATGTTCTTCTAACTAGGCCTAATATACATTTGGTTTTGCTATCATACAAAATAGCCACCTTGTGTTTGGGAATGATTTGAATTATATCCCCATCTATGCAAATAATTCTGTTCGAAACAAAAGTTATGAAATCATAAAGAGTTTACAGATGGAAGCCACATCTGGGGGCAGAGGAATTTTGGACTTCTGCCTGTAACCGTTTCTTGTATTGCAGAGGCTGTTCCTTTGCCACTAGTTCCCAAACACTCTCCCTCTTTCTCCCTTCCTAACCCTCTCCTTCATTCCATCAGTCTCCTCCCATCTCGCCTGCATGTCTGTGCTGTGTGTGCTCAGTAACTGGGGAATGCCCTGTGTCATGTCTATAGTCCCCGCCTTATATTTGGATTCGATGTGCCTTATTCTTTGTACTTTATGGGCGTGGGGAATGGGCATACAGAGGGGTTTCATTACTGTTCTGGACCTACCTTCTCCTCCAAAACCATTTAGGCTTATACAAGCTATGACCTAACATCAATAGAACCATTTTGATCAGGGGTCAATATCTTAGTCATCCTTCTGCATCCTCTCAGTGCGCCATCAGAGAGGATTATGTCACTCTGTTGCACATAACCTGAGCCAAAAGAAAATTCCTTAGTGGCAAAAAAAAAAAGTCAGAAGTTGAAAGGACCAACCAGAAGAGTCTGTTGATGATTAATTCTGATATCAGAGGGGCAGATTCACGCAGAGAGCCAGTGAAATAGCCAATGACTGTAATGGAACACCGACCCACTGTATGGAGAGTCCCTATGGTGTATCCTCATGCAGGAATGTGCAAAGACACGATCAGCTGAATGTCTAGACGGTCATGACTTATTTTACCCGGGTAGCAAAGCTCAGGTAAATCAATGTCTCTGTTTTGCCTGAGACCCATTAAGAAATCCAATGCCAGCGTTTTACCTACTTCCAGGAATTAATATTATGTGGGTCTGCCTACGTGTGCGTTGGTGAATGATGCTGCTGATTTTCATGTGCACTCAAATACCCCTACCATCGTTCAGATTTATGGCTGCTGAAACCCCACCGGCACCTCTACGCCCCACCGTCTCCCCCCCAGAGCCCAATCTGGCTCCCTGACCTTTGGAGACATGTTCTTAGCATGTTGTACCCTCTTCTTGGGTTACATGTTCCAATGCCTCAGACACTTCAGCTCTGCTCAACCATGTCTCACTTTAGCTATAGGCGATGGGAGAAGATCTTGAATTAGCATGCTTGAATTAATACATTCAAATGGATGTGATCTTTCTGTTTGCCTTGCAATTTTTTGGATATGAGGACTCATCCATATTCATTAGTTAGGATGGAATTAAGTACATGCTGATTTTTGCCTGAAAGATGAAAGCATGCAAATGAGATGAAAGACATGGTAATTGTTTGGCTTAGAGGTATGCATGGCAAAAAGGGTAAAAGTTTATTCAGCATATTACCCTGCTTCAGCCCACTTTGACCGACTTTTCCTCTCCCTCCCTCGCTTCACTCAAATCTACCCCCCTGGACCTTTCACGGTGCCGTAGATCCTCCATAAATGGGAATGTCTCCTCTGCGGCTGCTTGCGTGGAGACAGAAGAAAGATACACAGCTAACAGCTGGAGCCAACTGGCTGTGCTTTTTTGAGATGCAACGTATACAGGGCAGCACAGTGGATTATCCGCAAGGGCTGTTGACATGGTCACAGAGTATTTCTTAAGCCGGAAAAGCATTCTTTCTGTGTATTATATGCTCATGTCGTATATCCCGAGAGTCAGGTAGCCCATAAAAGCAGAGCAGCTAAATGTGGATCACCTTGACTATCACGGCCGGACACCACGTGCATCATGTGATCAGTGTTTACATGGGAGTGTAGGTGAGGGACTGCTCCTCAGACGTTCTTCAGTTCTCTGCTCTCTTCTTGGCTCATCAGACAGATGTATATTAGAACTATTTGATCAGACCACAAACGGGAGTAGACCAGAATGGAATCCGTGGAGCTGTTCACCGATTGGTCAGTCTCTCCTCTGACCTACCTTTCTTGGTATTTTCCGCCGGGCCTGGCCGCGCTCCTCCCTCTCCGCCTCTCTCTCCTCCGTAAGTCTGGATCTCCAGTATTCACTCTGGCCTCCCGCCCTCCTTCCCTCCCTCCCTCTGCCAGGACCCCGAGGCTTTGGCTCGGCATCACACTCAGTCCCTCATGAGAAAACAATGCCTTCGAATCACAACACAACGGCTAATTCCCCCTCCGCTGGGCACCGGCCTGCCTATGATAAGAAGTTGGCACTACCATTGGCACACTGATTCCATCTCTTCCCCCGGCCTCTTCCTCTCACCACTCAGAGGAAACCGGTGGTTTTTGCTCTTTTTTGGCTATGCTTGGGTTAGCCATAGGGAGTGGTGTACCAGTTGAGTCAGGATCGAAGAGAGGAAGGGTGCCCGGTGCCAGACAGAGGGGGAAGGGTGGGGGGGGGTGTGTGTGCAGGAGCAATTTCCACTCTTTAAAGTTACACCAGTCCCCCAGTCAAAGCTTACTAACAGCAGCTCATTGTGAAGACCACTGGTCTGGAACAGAGGTTTTGGCAGGCGACTTGAAAGGCAGACATGAACTGCCTGATGTTAATAGCACAGCACATGCCCTAAGTATTGTGATGTTTTGCTTAAAGGAAGTTGGGAGGGTGGAGCTCTTTCTCATATGGGACTGTTATACCTCGAAGCTCTGTGCATTGCTTTGCCAAAACATAACAGAACTATTCGCACACAGTACTTCTGATGCAATTCACCTCTTATTGTACACAGAAATGTTGTCAGTTATGTTATGCACAATCGGCTCTCTACTCCACAGTAATCGACTGTATATTACTTTGGATTACTAAATTTAGAATCGGAGAGTGTCTCTATAACAGGAAAGGACTGAGGGCCAGAGCCAATTACACGCTGAAGTGAAATCTCGCCCTCCGTCTCCGGCGGTGATGTCACCGAAAGCACAATGGAGTAGGATCTCATTCCAGCAGGCTCCCACTGCACACTGTGACTATTGACTGTAGGGACACAAAGCCTGTTAGTGTCTCCCTGTGTTGCTGTCTGCCTGTGTAAAGTGTATCTATTTGACTACGATTGCTTAAAATGACATATGCCGCCACCACCTTTGCAACTTGTGGCTACCTCCACACCTGCATCTCTTGAGACCAAATCATTTAGGTACAAACTGGCTTCATTGTTCCCTGTAGACCGTGATCTGCACAAAGAATAGATTGGAAGTCAGTTGTTGCTTCATTCATAAACAGGGGTCAGCATTAGTAAGCTCACCCAGAGACAAGGCGGGGGTAGCGGGAACAATGTGTCTGTGTTTATCCAGAGACACAGGGCACGGGTGGGAGGTCCCCGACACAAGAGGAGCCTATTCCACCCCAGATGCCTTGGCCAGCTGCCCTCACCCTCTCTCCATGGGACCCTTTGAACTGTGCTAAACATTGTTTTGGGTACCCTGGGCATTTCAATGTAGGGGGAGAAAACTTTTGCTTACTTATTTATTTCAAGACTAAATACCCAAAGGTATTCTTAAGAAGACTGCGACTTTTTAAAGTACAGCAATTTGAAAGTCGGAACGGAATTCACCTGGCGCGCTCTTAATGGGGATAAAAGTGCACTCTCATTCTCAAGTCCTTTCAGCTGCATCAGCCATCATCTGCCTTCCTCACCACTCAAGTCTTAACAGCTTGCTAAGCTCTCTGGGGGCAGCTCGCTTCTCACATGGCGTGACTTGCCCCCTCCCCCCCATCCACTCTGAAATGAGATCTGCAGTGATGAATGCCTATCTGTTTATTGTTGCTCAGGTAGTTGGCTACAGTATTCACCAGTTTCCCACACACTGACCAATCTGTGCCCCACGACTAAAATGGGTCTTTATGAGTGAAGCTCTCTGTAAATTGCCACCGATGCGGATATCGGGTATCGCGGGTATGCCAACCTATGAGGTCATGGTGACCCATACTGATGCCAGGCGGCACAGGTCATGTCAGAGGATGCCGCCACGCCTGGAACGCAGCAAGAGTTTAAAGGTCTAAACACTTGACTGTAGAAACTGAGTAGGGGCTAATTAGACAGACAGTTGTCAGCAGGGCTGGCTTAGAATCTTCCTTTACAAGCTTCCATCTCCATCTCCTCGCTTCAAGCTGGTGTGCGGATGGTTTCATTACAGAAAAGAAGAAGAAAAAATCTCCCCGTACTCTAGAATTGACACCTAATGCCCAAAAGGAAGCCATTACGGAGGATGATATCATGGAGGGCTTTCTCATCATAAGATATTTTTTACCAAATTAGGAGTGAGAAGTACAATAGTAAGAGGCAGGACCTCATGTTGACTATGCTCCATATATGTGTACAAACTGTCAGTATCATCTTACTGACTCATGAGGGAATGACCCTACATTTAGCAGCATGACCCTGGCTTGAACAGCTTTTGTTTTACATGCAAGTCAGGTCTTCTGTGCGTGTGTGTGTGTGTGTGTGTGTGTGTGTGCGTGAGAGTATTTTGGTGTTTAATAGCTCAGGAATTCAGAGGCAGAGGAAGGGACCAGCGTCCGTTGGGCCTGCTAAATGGATGCCATACCAGTGTCTGGGTGTGAGGGAGGGCTGCTCTGGGATTAAGGGCCTAGGCACCAGACTGGGCCAACAGGAATAGCTTAATACTGTTTGGGCCTAATGGAATCCTCTGTTCCATCTACCATGATGCTACTAGTTGTCACTATAGTGGGATGTTGCCCAACAATGCAAGGTCTATTAGGGTAGAGCTCGACACTTATTGATCGGCTGGGACCGGGTTTTTGGAATATAACAGGGTAAGCGATTTTGTAATTTGCGTTACATCTCTCTTAGTCTCTTGCGTCTCTTGTCTTCTAACATTTATTTTCGGAGTAACATGCATTCTGATTTCTGTATCAATATGGGCACGGGCGTTAACCAGAGTCAGCACTTTTATTTAAACTTTTTTGAGAGCATCTAAAATGCATCGGCACTCTCTTTAATGCTGTGAGGTTTTCCTGTGTAGTCATGAGATATGATCAGATCTGACAGGAGAACTCTGGCAGGTTGTCAAGCCCTGAGCAAAATGTAACTGCACACTGTTCCTCTCCGTCCTGTCTGTCTCCTTGTGTCCTTTCTATGCATGTCTCACTGACTGTATTCTCTTTATCTGATTGTGCCCCGTCTTGTGTTCTGACTCGTTATATCTCAGTGCCCAGCTGACACACTTATCCTTTAACAAGATCATACTTTTTCCAAGAGTACGTCCTTTCACTGCCCTGATTCATAAACCCTCAGTTAGGGCCCAAAATGGGTCCTGAGCTATAAACCTTTTGGGTCCCAAGTACGTCATTACTCTGTATTCGAGTTCTGGAGCATGACCGTAGCTATAGCGTGGCTTTTAGAGAAAATTATTCAAAACTCACTACTGCTGTAAAAAATGAAGGCATTTCCACAGAGCTTAGATTGTGGGGGTCACAAACACATGGTTTTCGCATCGTAAAAATGAACAGTTTAACCCAAAAAAGAATTTTTTAATCGAGCCTCTCCTCATTTGACTGCTGTTCTGCTCGATGCTACCCCTAGCGTACAAAACAGCCCTCTTTTATTGTGTTTGTACACTGGCCCGGTAGAGGCAGCACCAAGCAAAACGGCAGTCGGACGAGGAGTTGCATGCGCATGAGATTAAAAGTACATGCGAAAAGCATGTGTTTGTGACCTAGACGGTCTAAGCTCTGTGGAAATACCTTTTATTTCTGACCTCCGGTGCAGTAGTCGAGAATTTTGAATCATTTTCTCTCTAAAAGCCAAGCTATACCTAATGTGTAATGAGAGTTCTGGTCAGAGCAAGGCTCCCCATATAACGAGTGTATTGCTAGTATGGTTTAATGAGTCTGGGTGGGGGACAAAAGTTTACAACTGGGTCGTGGGCTGAAAAAGAACCTGAGCCATAAACGTATTCCCTGGCTTATGCAAGTATGTCAACAAGGGATGTTCCGCCCACACACAAAGCCACAGACAGAGTAAGCCAGGTTAAATGCTTCAGTCACCAAATCGTTTGTGAAGATGTTGACCACCGTGTGTATGGCTCTTCACACGCACAGAGGCTGTGTGGAGAAATGAGATCCTGGGCTCAGATGTCTGTGTAAACTCAGCACTTAACACAAAGCACAGACGGGTAGTGTCTTTGTTTTTTTGTTTTTTAAATAAAAAAAATAAAAAAAAAGATTTAAAAAAAAGGAGAGATGAGCACACTGAATGAATGAATGATGGCTGCTACCTTGAGGTCTGTTATTGAAGATATGTGGGTGGGTGGTCCCGGCGAGGTGGGAAACTGTCAGAGCCAGTGAAAGGCCTGGGGAGGGAAAGGTGGGTGTTGCATTGAAGAGGGCTTTATTTGTGCCCGTGTCAGAGGCAGGTGGAGGTTAGAGTGGACATGGCCACAAGGACACGAGAGGGACCTGCAAGTGACAGGTACATCTCACTGAGCCATTACTCCTGTCAGGAAAGGACACAGTCGGTGGTGAAAGTAGAGTGTGTTCTTTCCTGACAACGCTGCAGTGAAGAGTCTGGCCAGGCTGTGTATCGGTGGAGAGTGATGTTTTGAATTTAGTTTTATTTATTTATAGCACAATTAATAATCACAAATACAAAGGAAAGATTTAAGAAAAGTGTGCAGGGAGAGGGGTAAGAGCCCAGGGGCTTGTGGGTCAACTTCCTCTAAAGGAAAAGGACCGGATAACTGCAGTTAGAAATAAACTTGAGTACAGATGATGATGAACAAAAAGAGAACTGTAATGATGAAATGTGAACAAGCTGAGAGACCATGGTCTCATCATTTTGGTAGCCAAGTGTCCTTTCCAAAGCAATGGACCTCGATGGTATTTTGACCTCAGGTGGCTCTGAGTCAGGCGGTGTAAAAGGTCAGAGGAAGTGGTCGCGTCATAGATATGAATCAGTCTGTAAACATGTTGGCAGCAGATTTCAAGATTGGAAGAATCTTCATTTTCTTCATTCAGTCACTAAAAAACTCAAGAGGTCTCAGGTCTTATCTTAATTACCATTGCATACTTCAGTTGTTAGTCTCATCATCATCACATGTTGATTCCACCAAGGACATTTTCTGAGAAAGTTTACAAACAACTTTAATTATATTTTACAGTTATTTGGGAATAGAGACCAAGTCGAGCTTGTTGCTTCAATATCTGTTCCAGCAGACAAATCTAGGTGGGGGAAGTGAATGATTAACATTCTTTCTCCCCTCCCTCCACAACTACCGCATGACTGCCCTTGAGCAAGGCACTCAAACCCCAACTGCTCCAGTGAAGACTGGTTGTACTGGGAGCTCTCAGTTGTGAATGTGTGGGCATTGCTGTTAAAGAGCATATATGTTCAGCAAATCTGGGTAACCAGTGTAAAGATCTTCTTTTTTTTATGACTGCTGTTGTATAAGATAGCATCTTGCTCAGTTACACAGAAATAAATTGACGGATACTTTCTATACACGGTAGAACCTAATCATTTTTCTGAACGTGTGTGGCTTTGCAGCATGTCCCAGAGCCTGCCCCAGAGCCGGTGCCTGAGCCAGTGCCGGTGGTTGAGCCCGTAGTGGAACCAGAGCCCGTGGTTGTGCCAGAGCCTGTGGTCGAGCCAGAGCCGGTGCCGGTGCCAGTGGTTGAGGAAGCTCCGATCCCAGAACCCGTGCCCGAGCCCGAGCCCGTCCACGTCCCTGAGGAAGAACACCTACCTGAGCTCCTCACCGAAGACGACATGCCTGCTCCAGAGCCCGTGGAGGCCGTGGAGCACAACGGTAAGTTATACTTCTCTACAAAACAGGACCATATAGGCCCACCGCTACTTTATCACATATTTTATTGAGTCAGTTTCTGATTTGATCTATGTCACGCTGTATTGTAGTCATGCAAAAGATTTTCTGACCTTATATAGCTTGGCATTACACCAAGGTTGCTGCATATTTTGTGTTGACAGCTGAGAGCCATACTGAGGTGTTTACATAGTGGTGGTTTTTCTGCTAGCGCTAAGTGCTCATTCCACAAAGCAGCCGTCGATGGAAACTCTGCGTGGATATGCTATATTGAAGCCTCCCTGATACACACCCTCCCTTTACACTTAGAGAAATCCCCTTTTCACAAGAACTGGATCCATTCAAATCAGCCACCATTTTAATCTTTCATTCTGGGCCTTTCGGTTAGCTCTAGGCTGCTAGCCTTCAATGATTTGGGTCTCATTGTGCCTGATTACTGAAAGTGTTTCCAGGAGTCTGATGGAGGACAATACAGGAACACTACTGCGCCACACAAACATGAGTTGTGTGCCTACAGGCTTTTTACATTGTTACCCGTCCCATATAGTATCTAACTGGGTTTCTGGGTGTGTGTGCGTGCGTACGTGCGTGTGTGCGTGTGTGCATGTGTGCATGTGTGCATGTACGTGTGTTGGAGGCTTCCTTTGTTTTCTCCACACTGCATGTAATGGCTACTCTCTGAGAAGTAGAACAGCTGCTTCTAGCACGCCAACGTCACTGGCTGTGCCGGGGAGATAACTTCATTCCAGGAAAAGCCAATAGTAGAGCTGCCTTATGTCATAGAAAGGGGAGAATTCTACGACTTTCAGGGCAAATAATCCTCATGTTCTCTTCTCCAGAGACAGTGGACATGGGTTTCATCTAGTGATATAGAATGACTGCTGTATGCATTCAGCATCAGAATACAATGGATTAATGGATTCAATATATTTACTGAAAAATATTAGACTAAACCTCTCAATACCTCAGGCTAGAAAATCCTCTGCATGTGAGATTAATTTTGACTCAATCAATTTCCATCAAACCAAAGCCCATGCCATCTGAAATCATCAAGCTCACCACCACTAGCACTGCTTTAGGGTATCACCATCTGACCTTCTCAAGTTGGACTAGCTCTTTCTAGACTTCAACCCTGAACAACTATTAATGACTCGGATCGGTAATTCAATCTCAATCGGCTATGAGCTGACCATGGTGGCCAGTGGACAGCTGCTCACAGCTTCTATCAGTCAGTGTCTCCCCTTGGGAATGAGTGACACACTATAGTGCGAAGGCTAGTGCCCCGTTGTGCTTCCACCGGTGCCAGGGATATAATGTCGATCCACGTGCTGCCAGTAGAATGGGTGACTTTGGCGCTCATGAAATTGGAATAGCCATCTGCTTTAGCAGGATGACACTTAATCTAGAGCACGTAGTCACCAAAGTACTGCCTGGCAGGCCTGCTTAACGCAGGCTGGTTAAGACTGTAAGGGCAGCCTACTCTATTTACCTCCGTGACACTGGTATGACTACAGCAGATGTTATAACAGGTGTGTGTGTGTGTGTGTGTGTGTGTGTGCGTGCACGCATACGTGCGTACATCAGGATCGGAATCAGTTCACTTTAAATTCAGTGAATTCAGGAAGTGGCGTGAAAGGGTTCCATAATCCAACCCATTGAATAAGACTGAATGTTTCATCGTCGGGCAAGTAAACAGCAGTTTCTGTTTTTTAATTGATCCCAACCCTGGTGTGCTCCTGGTGTGCTCTTGGTGTGCTCCTGGTGTGCTCCTGGTGTGCTCCTGGTGTGCGTGCATTTGTTTTACGTGTTCATTGAGTTAACCCCATCATCTCCTGTGCCTCAGACATGGCTGCTGCGGAAGACCAGGTAAAGTTTACCCCAGGCAAGAAGCAGAGCAAGTTTGAGACACTGATGACCAAGGAGGAGATGGAGGAGGAACACAGGTAAGACTGGCACCCACCACCACACACCACACACCACACACCACACACACACCACACACACACCCCTGCCTAACTGTCTTCATAAAATGGCACTGTGTGGCATGACTTTTACCATATCCTGCAACTGCACGCTACTACTGCAAATACCTCTATCCCACCACCCTCCGAACCGCTCTCCTTCCTATCTCCTGTCCTGCGGCATCTTGTTCCTCTGTCCTCGTGTGTTGACCTGGCATGTAGGTACCTGATGAGGAACCACGATAAGACAGAGGTGAGCT
>OMKL01057417.1:0-21644 GCA_900302295.1 Parasudis fraserbrunneri | reverse complement strand
GACAACACTTACCAACAATTCTATCTAGCTTGGCCAGGGTTAGACCCAAGGCATTGGGCCGGTGGGGACTTCTTGTTGAGTAAACACCAACCCTCTGACCATTTAGTCTAGGAGGCTTCACTTTGGCCTTGTAACTCAGGTGTCCGTTTTTGTGAAATAGAAAGATGACCCTGTAGGAACCAGAAGGAGAGAAGCAATTGACTACCGTCTACATGAAATGTATCGGTGTTTCTCTTGAGTGCTGAAATGACACTGGGCATTTCCTCCACGGATTTGCTATTTTGCAATCACACTCTTTTTTGGCAAACTTAAACAGTTTTGCAAGATTAACAGTTCCCTGCAATCACTGCATGACTGTGCAATTCTGACCAATATCCCCTCATTAACCGCCTAAATCCACAACAATCCGCCAATAATAAATAAAATAAAAGACAAACACAATTTCATAGCAATTAATAGTCCTATCAAAGCACTTGTGCAAATTGTAGATCATCACAAAACTCTCCTGTGAATCTTCAACAAGCATCACACTTTGACCATGTAGAACGACTGAAAAAGCCACAGAGTGACATCTAAAAAAAAAAAAAGAAAAAAATAATTTTGTTTGGAATAACCTAGGAAAATCTCTGCCAAACCCTGGGAGGCACTCCCTTGGGTGTACAAAAAGCACAGTGTTAACATACAGCAGACTTGATGTGACCTACCAGACATGGGAGTAGTGCTCCAGGCCCACCAGAGAGTGTTCTGGGTTGTTGAAGACACTCTGGCGGACGCGCAGCACTGCCCTGGAGGGCCCGCAGACGGTGGGCTGTCTGGGAGTGCCATTCTTCATGGAGAAACAGGAGCTGATGTAGCCAATAGGCACAGTCTGGATGTTCCCTGTGTCACAACACACAGCAAGGTTACGGAATACATACAGGGGGCAGAGGGAAGCTAGATCCCTAAGAGATTTCTTTTTGTGATCCAACCCCCAGAATCAGAATGTTAGAATATTATTAGGCTATATCAATATTTGGTCACAGAGACTTGGAAAAGTATCTCAAAGGCAAGATATATGACAAGATTTACATGGGTCACAAGCAGTGCCTTAGAGACACATGAGGACACCCAGCTCCGGACCTCTGTAATTCTGTTCCTTGCACAATTAAAACATGCCACATCTGCATGTGCTAACAATGTCGTGTTCACACTGCACTGACACAACCCTGTGTCTTGTAGCCTGTTGCTTTCCCAACTGTGCGCTCCCGCCTTGTGGCTGGTTGCTTCAAGCGGGGCATTGCCCGTCTTTGCATTTCCTTTGTGTGAATGCTGCTTTACTATCTGCACCCTGTAACCTATAATTCCCCAGGCTGCAGTCAGGGTGAAAGTGAGAAATTAGACTGTCAAAGTCAAAATGAAAAGACAACTTAATCAGTTGGCTTTCCTCAGATAGTCAGAGAAGAAAAAGGAAAGAAAGATAGAAAGAAAGAAAATTATGTGAATAGGGTGGAAAAGGACACATTTCGTTGCAAGGCCGTCCCTCTGACAAAGATCACTAACGTTAGAGAGCTAGCTTGTAGCACATCATAACAGCTAACTGTCCGTTGCTTATGTGCACATACTGGAGAGTCACGCAAACTTTGTTCCGTGTTATTCTATGAGGTGCTCTTGCATATCAACATTGATGTAGTCTAGTTTCATATTGAGACGAGACGAGTCGGGGGGAGACAGGCAGCAGCAGTAGTTCTTTGGAAAAGGTTTTCTCGCTTTAAAGTTCATTCATGCAAATCTAAAATAGGCCAGTCCTAAAGATGATTTTACATGATGGCATTATTGATTTAGTCCAACACACACACTGTTTTGCTAAAACAAACCCTTGTACTCGTCTTATTTTTTTTGTATAGAATATCTATTAAGCACCTTGCTTGTCCAGATGATAACACCTCATCCTGAGCAGTTATCTGCTGGATCAGATTGGTGACAAGTCTAGATGTCACACCTATGATATATCCAAAGGAAATAAGTAGGCCTAAGCAGGCTGTTGCAAGGAGAGAGAGAGAGAGAGAGAGAGAGAGAGAGAGAGAGAGAGAGAGAGCTTACCAAATCAATCTAGTACTTACCAAAGATGTGCTTATCATTTTTCAGGAAATAGGCCAACTCATTCAGTATGGGAAAAAACTAATTTTATATATATATATATATATATATATATAAAATACATTATTGGTCAACGAAGACCAAACCTAATCGACAATGAGGGATCAGCCCTTATTTACAAGAAACATTATGTGTGCCTTGGATTTTTCATTCTTGCAAGTGTACAGCAACGGCAAATTGGACCCCTAATTGACCCCCGCAAAAGGTTTAGATCTTTGCAGATCACTCAAAATCTTTGTCTAGCTACAGCCCGTAGTTAGTTTGCTTTGAATAGTTAAGAGTTAATAGGCCTAGCTGACTAGTCTGTATTTTTACCTAATTCATCTCTCGATATTAAATATAAATTCTATGTTAACAGCATAAATAACGAATTCAATGCCAATGTCCATACTACTCTACATAATCGAATACTTTCCCCACATGGCTATATGAAAATGTATTAACTGTCAGTCATTCAGAGGCAAGCCTTGCCCTCTGACGGACTCCCACCTTGTTCTAAAGCAACCGGTGTGCTCTCGGTCTGTGGCGGTGACTGGCTCGTATCAGTTCCGCCCTGTCCCATCTTTGACACGGCAGACTGGAGGGATGCCATGTGTTTGCGATGAGCTCTAACAGCACTGTCCAGCAATTGCCTAAAGGGGAAAAAGCCAAGGGAATATATTAAATTGGCATAGCCATCACTCGCTGGCTGTGCATGTTAACCTTCTCGTGATGCACAGCATAACGTTACCTGAGATTCTTGATTTCTTTTCGTATCACGGACACTTGCTGATTCAATTTCTTTAACTGCTCGCCACAACAGTTACAACTACAAAGGGGAGACATTTCACTACCACGAATTATAGCTAGCTTGTAACTATAGGTGTAACTACTAGAACTAAAACATAACACGTGTCCCGCGTAATGCGGAAGCACATGCGTGATATTTATTGTTGGCCAACCAGTAATCTTTCACGTGACAGTACTGCCCTATAAGCCTACTCAGCTCCAATAATAAATAAATTCCAATAACTGTTTTATTGTATCTTACAGAGTAACTTTCAGAGTAAAAATAAAGGGGTAAGAGCACCAACAGTGGCTACAATGAATAATGTGACAATAACGCACAATAATAATATGAAGGACCACGCATTTACTAATTTTGACCAGAAGAGGGTAGCATTGAGTAGTATGCCGCTCTCCTTCTCCCAGATGTGTACAAAAGAACTCAGTTGTGTAGGTAGCTGATGAGGAGGGGGAGGAGGAGGAGGATGAAGACGAAGACAACTGAACGTGTGAAAAAGCATTTTGTTTTTATTAAAATGTTTAATAACACTGCTTTATTATGTAATAAAATACAACCATAATTCCAAAAACTAATTGTGTGAATTTACTTTCAAATGCAAGCTTGTAAAATCACTGTATACTTAATGCAAAATAACATAATAGACTAAATAAAAATGAAAAAAAAAAAAAAAAAGTATACAGGTTACGTTTGAATTCATATGTCATCTTCTGCAATGCATATGCCATATAATGTCTTTCTTTTTTTCCAATCAACTAATACAGGCTGCATGCAAAGATGTGCTTACCAGATACAAAATTAGACTGATAAGCATGTAGTTTGGCATGCATCATTTTCTGAGCAAAGGCAGCATCTGAAAGATGTATTTCAGAGATAATTTCCAGGGAGATATTGTTGTGGGGGAGGCGTAGTTGACAAGGTTGAGCTAGAGAATGCTTTATTTTGTTCAGGCACACTCAGAGATGGCTCCTTATTCACACCTACAAAAGACAGAAGAAGAATAGTAAACAATCAAGGAGGTTACAGGCCTTGATAAAACACTTATTGACATAGTAGCTACCAGTTCACTAAAGCAGCATTTTAAAATATCTAGTCATGTTTTCATGTTTTCAGACGCTACAGCCTTGAGGTGGCAACAATCAATGACAATTCACATTCACAAAGTTCTCTCAATACCTTGATCATTAGCTCTGTTGTCCTGAGATGGAGGGACGTCTTCCTCCTCATCTGCCCCCAAGTCTTCAATCAGGACCTGGTCAAGAGCCTCCCTGCCCTGGGAGACTGTGTACACAGACTCCGCCCGGGGAGGAACTGAATCGGGATCTGGAGCAGGAGCGGGGGCAGGGGCTGCAGTTGGGACAGAGTCAAGGAGGGGCACAAGGGCAGGAGGGAGATCAGATGCAGGAGCTGGGGCTTGAGCCAGGGTAAGGACAGGGGTTTGGACAGAGGCAAGGAGAGGTATAGGGGCGGGGGCAGCAGGGACATACACAGGCTGAGGTTCAACAGTGATGGGGTCCAGAGAAGCTAAGGCGGTTAGAGAAGGTAGTGTTTGGGCTGCAAAGATGTCCTCAGGCTCCAGCGCCACCACCACCACTACTGAAGGTGCCTCTGGAGCCAGCTCAGGCTCCTCCGGAAGGGCAGGAATCTCTGGTGCAGGCTCAGTCTTCCTCGGCCTCCCTCTCTTTTCCATGCTGCTCTTCTCTCCTCTTGCTCTCTTGCTCCTACTCTTCTCCCTGACAGCACACAAGGAAATGTCATCATTTATAGGCCAATTCATCAGCTACTTTCAATATTTCATAAGCAAACTAGATTTCTATTTTTATTTTTTATTTTTTATGACCGAATGAATGAAAGTATTGCATACAAATGATTCAACTCTCAAAGTGGCTGGTAAAGTAGCCAGAACTCTACCAGAATTTGAGTGGTGACTTGTGTGAATTCCCCACCTTAACATAGGCTATATTAGGAATTCCCTCTCAATCAGAGCTCACACACCTCAGCACTCAGTGGTGGACACTGGCACAGCTACTGTATGTAATACATCCTCAGTGCTAAAAGTGCAAAGTCCTTGACCTGGATCTGGGGAGTCAACAGTTAGAAACACCTCTGCAACCTTTGGCTTCCTGTTGCTCCACATTCAATATGAACCAGAGGACTGATAAGCCTCCAAAGCGCTGGTAAATATTTTCACAAAAGTACAGTGTGCAATAATGCAAGCCTATGCTAAATGAATCATTCAAATGATATTACTTTACAAAAAAAAACTTTCATAATTTTCATATCTAATCTTTATTAATTTATCCTGGTAAATCACTTAAAGGGATGCTTTGATATTTTGAAGTTGGTTACCGTTCTTTACCAGATACTAAGGGGCACAGCTAGCTAGAGGCTTGGAGCAAGCTGTATCCCATGGTTTCCATGAGGAATGCTAACAATGCTAACATTCCATTTTAGGGAAACTAAAGGACAAATGTAGAAACTTTATCCCATATGCAGTGTTGGGCTAACTATTCTAAAACAGCAGTTTACCAAATTACTAACTAAATTTACAATGAAAAGAAGTTAAACTAAATCTCAGCTACGCTATAAAAAAAAAGTAGTATGTCAAATGAACACTACTGGTACTTTGAGAAAAAAAAAGGGAGAAAAAAAAGAAAACGTTCAACTACGTCGAAGCTACATTGTGGAAAATTATCACAATCTCTGTCTGGAATCTTATATAGTTACACAACTACAACAATAGCAACAACTGAGGTGGAATCAGGAAAATACAACATTTCTAGGGGAATATCTATGGTAGTTTGTTATTAACTACCTAACCTACATGAACCAAAGTATGAATGTAGTTAAACTACCACCCGAATAGGCCTACTGCAAACTGTAGTCAAACTAGTAATCGTACTGCATGTAGTTAACTACTCCCCAACACTGACAATATGACAAGTATCTGGTGAAGGACATTGACCAACTACAATTCAAAATGTCAAAGTATCCCTTTCAGAAGGGTTGAAGGGTAGAGGATACTCTTAATTACATCTGAATAATTATAGCAGTGACGCGGTATAACTAGTATTATCATTAACCACTAAAGCCATAAGATAAACCAGTGGTTCTCAAAGTGGGGTTCTGGGGGGTTCTAGCGGGCTCCCAGCAAAATGGGGAATAGTTTGATTTCACTAATATTTTCCTCACTAGAAGTTAGTACAGTGACAGAATGTATTGTATAAGAAGAGTGACTACTCTGATCGAAGGTTTCACTCTCCTCTGTTATTTCCCCACCCACAGTATAAACAGACAGTTATGGAATTCTGGACTAAATCATATGACTCTCAGATGGGGGTCACTGGAACAAAATCTTATGAAAGGGGGGTCCATGGCCTATTACATATCAACTTGGGGCTCCTTGACATATAAACATTTGTGGACCCCTGAGGTAAACCACAAGTTACAGTGGTGTTGGCCACTACATGACTGCACCAACACCAGTTACAGCTGACATGCTCTTTTGTCTTTTGATGGCCCTCTACAAATTTACCCAAAAACCCACTGGTTAGTCGCCTTCTCCTCCGCCTCGGCCTTCCTCTTCCTCAGAAGATCCCTGTCCCTCAGGCGGCGACGGAACCCACCTAGAGCAGAACAAGCCACGGATACCACACTCATAATTATAGTCATGAGGACACACATGAAGCAGGGTGGGAAATTAAGAGCAGATACCAGCCAAATGCTGCTATATATTGGCTGTAGTTGGAATGTTTCACACTCAACCAGCTGTTGTGGCAGATGATCAGCCAGTGTTTGGGGGTTCTGTTCCTTTATACGGCTGGGAACATCACAGAGGCGGTTGTTTGCATTTTTGAATCCAACAGTCGCTGGCCACAGGCCAGAAAAGTTTGTTTCCCCGCCCTGTACACAACTAGTTACTTTCATTCAATTCACGTTTGACTCAGTACATAATATATAATGAGTTGTTTGTGAAAACCCTTTATATCATTATCTTTAGCTTACATGTTTTCCATTCTCTCATGCGTGTTTAGTGTGACCAATTGATGGACAACAAAGACTGACTTATAGACACAGTGTGTTTGCCAACAATAGCCTCCACTGGAGTGGGATGAGCAAGCCTGGGACTGAGGATGAACAGAAAATGCAATGGGTTTTTACCAAAGCAAGAAAACAAGTAAACATTGCCACAGATGGAACATTTTCATACATCATCTGTGTTAAAAATGTAGAGGCTGATTAAAAGGTTTATGTGTCTTAGTTTGCTATAAGAGACTAAAAGTAAATGTGAAAATAACTTATGAAAGCAAATGTACACACAGCAGCCTGCAAAGCCATAACTGAGAACTTCATGGTATGTTCCCTCCTGGTTTCAAAACAAACAAGGAAAAGTTCAAAGATGCTTACCTTGGTTATCATCAGGGTCTTTGTATTCCAACTCAGTGTTTTCTTTCTGTAATGTCTCCTCCATTTTGAGTGCTGGTACAAATTAATTCAGAGGGGGCAGAGGGGGCAACAAACAAACAAAAATAGATCGAATAAGTTCTGTCAAGACAAATTTTACTTGTCAAGTCGAATTCTGTCTGTTTTCAATTCCAACCCCTAAAAGGAATGATCTGGTTAACCATTACCACGATGCTCAGAGAGGTCTTGCAGCTTTGCTCTTATCATATTTGTAAAGGTGGAGGAGTTGGCACAGTATTGGCATGGAAAACACTGGCTGCAATGGGGTGTGTACACTTACGTGAGGGTATTTGTGTTTATATTTTAGATCTGTGTGTCAGAAAGGTTGTATAGCCACTATCTATATTTGGTGCTTAAACTATTACCAAAGGAAAGCCTTAATCAATAGTAAAAAAAAAAAACCTGCCCCAATTAACCAGAGAGAGTAAATTAATGCAATTACTTTTCTGTGTGTGTGCCAGGCTAGCTATACAGATGTTAGCTGGCAGCAAAAACAAAAATAACAGGTGCTGCTGTGTGCGCCATCGATGCTTAGCGGTGGGAATGGCTTGCTCTGACTGAAGTCAGACAATTTCTCCTTCACTGTTATGCAATGTCCATATTGTCTTGAGAAGGAACAGCAGGGTTAGGGAGGACAGTAGTTTAACATTTCTCAAACTCAGGGCCAGAGACCAGTGTGGGTCCCTAAGATGTTGCTCACCGGTTGTTGGGCTGGTTATCTGTTCTGTTTCAACTATCACATTCAGTGTGAACAGGATTCCATTTTATTTATGGTCCCTGCCATTAAATAATTGCAGGTCCTGGAGACAAAAGACTACTTTTTATCGCTCCCCACTCCACAATTTCCAAAGGTTTGAGAGACAGTGGTTTGGACTGGCTTTGAATATAGTATAAAGCAGGTTAAGCCAGTTAGCATCATCAGTCACATTCCAAAGACTATTTTTTTTTTTTTTTTTACATTTTCATGCACACATAATATTGACCACTGCATGGAGTAGGCACACTAAAACCTCTGCCTTATGCTCTTTTATTCTTCCTCTTTAAATTCTTAATTTCTCTCTTTCTTGTGGAAACATTTAGTTGTTCAGTACTATAATAGGAAAGATGCTTTTATGGAAATATACAGACTAGGAAAACAAAACAAAAACCAAATGTGTGAGTCAAACATACTACAATATCATCTTGTACTGAAAAACCTTTTCAGTGCCAAATATAAAACACAACTTACAGGAATGCAGGCACATTAAAAAGTTTAGTTTTAAATGAGGCTCAGGTCAACAGCAATCCTTCATCGCGCCTCCCTTACATGCTAGTCTTCGATGGCGGACTTAAGGCATTGCCATCTTATCTCATACACAGTGTGCTGCTCATTTTTGGGGCGTGTTCTCAATCTTCTCATAGCACATTGAGGCCTGATGATTGTGTTTGAGCCACTCAGAGGGACCAGCTGCCTAATGGAGAGTAAATAACACTCAACTGCCGACTGCTTCCCATTCTGGTGTGGGGAACTGTTGAATGCCCCCTTGGTTAAAACCACTCAGCTCCATTCAGCTCAATTCTGTCTTGAAGTTTCTTGCTGTTCAATTTGTTGGTCCTGTGTAGCTTGTCAATCTTGCACTACTTTACAATGTCTGACCAACAGTGTCACTTCAGGCTTTAGTTTGCACAACAAACTAACAGCCGTTTTGCTGCCACTTTATAGCCTCAGGAACCATGTCTGTGCTCAGTGCTCACAACTTAACTCTTGCTACACTGTCTGCACAGTAAAAACCTCACCATGATACACTGGACTAATACACTATAAGGCTACTGGAGCCTCACTACATTTTACTATACTGCAACCACACTGTATGCAATTGGTTCCAAAACCTTTTTGGCAGAGGATCCCATACTGATTTTAAATACATATATAAAAAAAAAAAAAGGTTAGGGAAGTTGTTTAGGGAAGGTCAACTGATTACATATAATGTTTCATGCTCTTAAGGACAGACATCATGCTGCTCATATAAGCTGGTCAGTAGCCTAACAACTCATAGGCAAGTAGTATGGCTTTTATGTGGGCCAAAAACCATTAGAAGCAGTTTTCCATTTCCAAATAATGGGATATTATTTAAGCCATTTAGTTTAATTAGGAATTTTTGCCCATGCAAATATCAGGAAACATGCATGGGCTCCTGACCACAAGGTTGGGAAAGCCTGCTAACATATATGCCATGCTGCTACATCATACTGAATGTGGAGAGATACAGTATGTATAGTTACTGTCTATCCTATTTTACCCTGTCTTGTGAGGTCCTATCCTTCTACTATGTGTAAGTATGTACTGGAAACTCTGAATTGTTAAATATCTACACCAGGGACACATTTCCTCTAGGAAGTGTTCATAGAGTGGTCTGAGTATTCCTCATTAGTAGACCATGGTCCTAACACTGCCAGGGTTTGGAGTTCATTTGGGGTCACCCTTATGTATACACTTGCAATATTGTAAGGTGCTTTGGATAAAAGCGTCCACCAAAATACCATGTATAATTTTCACTATATTATCACTCCCCCTCCCCTCTTCTAAAATTTTACATTTTGTATTTGCTTTGATACAAATGTTACATTATAACTTCTTCTATGTGACTTTCACCTATATTATTGTCAGTTATGGTATATATTTAGCAAATGGGATATAGTTCCACATCATGGAACTATAGTATAAGCAGCAGTATAAGCTAGAAAGGTTCATCAAATGGTACAATATACATTGCATGGGTTGCAGCATCAACATGTCCTGCTTTATACATTTTCCTGAGTGAAATAGCAACTCCGAACCTCAATCTGCAAGGTTGCACAGTACAAATTATTGTGCATTCTGTCTACCCACTGAGATAACCTCTCTATTTTAGAAGGGAAAGACACTTGTGCAGAACTTTGCCATGCTTAATTCATTCAGTTTCTACAATGACTCAAAGGTGCAAACACATGAAAGGTTTCAGAACGAAATGCTATATACCATCTATTTTATGAATAAATGTCTGATATTCATTGTTAAATATTTCAAAAGATGACTGCATTCCCAAAATGTTACTACTTTATGAGCAAAGGTCCTGGACATAATGTCCCAGGATGAGTTTTACCTTCAATGTCAGCATTCATTTGTCACAGTTGGAGTCATATTTTTTCAAATAGCACAACTCACTTTGGAATGAAACTCTTCATAGACTTACACACATAATGAAACTACCTTGATAAACAGAGAAGAGCACCAGTATTTCCAATATTAATGTTGAAATCCGCCTGGCCAACTGACTGAACACAACTCCACGCTTGACTCAAACAACTCAAAACAGACAGTCATATGTAGCAGCGGCACTTCCAAAACATGAACGTTATGGAGGGGCTGATAATGATCAGCGAGGGTAGTTAAGAACAGGGAGGACAGAAGTCACCCACCCTTGTTGCAGGATAAATCTCTTGAGTTTGAGGTGATGTCCAATAAGATATTGCACTGCCCTCTCCTGGTGCATTCTCTCAACTACCAAAACCCCAATTTTAAGAGTTTCATGTATAATATGATGTGATTTTACCACATGCAAAGGTCTGAGTCAGGGTGCTTGAAAATATCTGCTGAGAAAATAATTTACTTAGAAAAAAAAAAGTTTCCAGGAAATCAAAATTCTGTGAATTGTTTTGCTTCGTACACAGGGAACTAACACACTTCAACATTACTTCAACATTTCTCACTTCACTTCAACTTTTGCATTAAGACATCTTTGGGACACCTTTTAAATTACAGAACCTTTCTATACAAATCCCAACAGAAACTGACTTGACAACTTCATGATCACCTCAACATACCGCTGATTCATAACTGCCATACTTTTGAAAACACGCAGTACTTCTATGTGAGGGGTTTTTGGTTGTGTAGTTGGTGGAAGGAGGCACACAAGACTTCTTCTGCTTGAGGGATCTTGGGTCTAAGCAGGAAGTATCAGGGGAGGGAGGGGGGTAACCCGCCATGTGCATATACAATGCTCTCTTCACTGCAAAACCAAATACATCCCCTCTACTCTAACACTGTCTAAAGAGGGAAAAATAAAGTGACACGGTTATGCACTGAAAGACAGTAGACAAAAACAGGTTACTTGTTTGTGTAGTTTATTGATGACAATTCTAACAAGGATTACATATTTAGAGTTCACTGGGTTACAATAATTACACTCTACACAGTTATCATATTCAAAACAAAGGATGTGATGACACTGCCTTCATGGGCAACAGGTAGTACTATGCCCATAATCAAAACAGGCCATCTTTCTGATGCTAGATGAGACATGTCTGCATTTAATTATGTGGGAATAATAATTAAAATGCAGCAGTCATAGGTGTGTTTCTAAACTAAGGTACGTTTTATTTGTTCATGATTATCAACTAAGTTAAGCATATGACCTACTTTATTTATTTCTAGTATACTAAATGTCATTTTGCACAAAATGAACAAAGTAGTATTAATGTATCTACATATTTTTTGTATCATTATAGCTGAGCTGGCCGACAGAAATTTTCATTTTACATAATAGACCACTTTCTTTCCTGATATAAATTGCACCATAGCACTGTTTCGGGGCAGCGTCATGTTTTGTGACTGCATTGCCTTTTATAAGGGCGATGGGCGTTTCTGGCCTGAGATGGCGCTATTGAGTATATATTTTGTTTCAGTCCCGTTTCCCTCCATGGTTTCTCCTCTCCCCGACTAACTTAGCGTTTGGCTCAGTTCATTATACAGTCCCATATTCTCCCTCCATTTGGGCATCTCTCTGCCTTTGGACTGAAGATTCCACCAAAACCCAAGAGAGAAAAGTTAAACTTTCATAGGGCGAGATGGACATGAAAAAGAGGATCCACTTGGAGCTAAGAAACAGGACACCATCTGATGTAAGTCGTGCCTTTTAAACCAAACCTTAGTTTTCTGGCTAGCCTTGCTAGCTAGCTTGCTACTTTTTTGCTTTCTAAGTGACCTGTGTAGCTAACGTAATGGTGACCACATGGGCTTTATGTTTCTCATTTATTAATATGGCGGAAAATACTTGTAACAAGCTTAATCCATTATACCGTTCTGGATTGGGCGTGAAGGGGCAACAAGACGAGAAAAGCTATATTCAATCGTTACTTTCGAAAGCCGATTCTTTTGCTTGCTGGCATTATTGCAGTGTTTTAACCGTTTCGCAGCCTCCTTGGTCGATGGTGCACACACGGTTCAATTCGATTGCAACGTAGTGGCACAATTTCTAAACTTATATTTACATTGGAATTGTAGGATAATTGCTTTTCTACGGCGTGTTTGGCATTCACGGAGTGGTTTATTTTAAATAGACCTTGGAAGCCATGTTTGTGACTAGCATAACTGCTAAAATGGGGCGCCTTTTATTACATTGCACTTAAAACTCTACAGTGTTAATGTAAATTGAGATTATTAAACATGCAAACAGATCAATCCTGGTCACGAGTGGGGTCTTTTTCTTTGGAGCAATTTCCCAGACCTAGATTCACCGACGCCAACAAAAAATAGTCACTTGGTTCACGAGTCATCCATATCTTAACCAATTAGTTAGCCAGTGTAACTCTAACCTTAGCCTGGCAATATTTGAACACACTTTTAGCTACTGCTAAAACAATTCATGTTGTGATTGTTTTGTATTTAGCTTGCTTCCATCAACACAAGTTGTAGAGGGAGTGTACAGTAGGCTAATATCGCGAAATATGTAGCCTACACCCTTGAACAATACAAATCGCCCTCGTTTGTTCTAGCACTCAGTCAAGAATATGCCATTCGACAAACTTATTTCGAACTCTGATGATCAGATTGTTTCAGAGTTTGAATCATTCAGCGTTCAGCTAGTATTCTGTTCCCGCCATATTACCCCATTGCTACAATGGCCAAAGGAAACAAAATACACCGCATTCTAAACTATAAACACCGGATAATCTCATTCGTTATCACACCGATTCCCATAAACTGCTAAAATTCGCATTGTTTCTAGTTTAAGACTAATCAATTTGGTGGCCGCCGGCTCGTGAAACAACCCAGCCAGCCTGCTTGAATGACACGAGACCCGAGCACCGCGCTCCATGCGTGGGCAGCCAAAACTCGACGTTCGGCGTTTACTGGCTCTCGTGCAGAAAATAATACAATTATCCTCGAAAAATTATTTAAACTGGTGTGTAAGTTTACGTTATTACTATTTGTAATAAGCCTTTCCCCGTCGAAGTGTACAGAGAACTGCATACTGTATCTCAGGAATCGCCATGTTGTCATTCTGTCGTCTTTGAAGCTGTGGAGAAAGGAACTCTCTCCATCTTTGTTTTACTAAATTTCCGTTCTGAATATTTTCTTCGCCATTCGAACTCAAACGATGATACAATGTAACAAAATGTCATATCGGTCGTTCGCTCGACGGCAAGGCATTCCACGTCCCCCATAAATTTGATTTTGAAATTAAAAAAAAGTATCTTTACTGAGAATATTCGCAATCCTTTCCGTTGCTGTTGGGTGGCTAATGGCGGGCAGACAAACCTCTGTTGCAGCTCCTCCACTGCACGGCTGCGTTTAAAAGGGCAATGGCTAGCCTGTAGCGAGCTGGCTAACAAAAATCATTGCATTTGTCATTAGTGACTGCATCAGCAGGCCAAAGGAAGGTAGAGCTATTCTTCCTCGTGGCAGCTGTTTCAAAGAGCCGAACAACTGTTGTGTTTGGACAAATAACATATGACACAAACACTTTTTGTTGATGATATTGCTGCCCTTTTCGATGTTTTACTTTGTCTGCAGGCAAATCATGATATTTGACGTTTGACAAGAACTTTTTGTAACATGTTGTCGAGCATTGAATTGCGCAATCACTGTAACCAAGGGAGTGTTACTCAAATTAACTCCGCCTATGGACATTTGTTGTTGTAACATTTTGTATCAACTGATAAGTTTACTATTATGTTTATACGGTGAACTGGGAATATGTTGAATAACAACCACCTTAACCAAATTCCTTGTGTTGTAGGCCATTTCCTGGGTGTCTGTTATGCCCTATATGTTTTAGCTTAAGTTTATATTTAGTAAATATGTAGTTTGTTTTTTTAAAGTTTTTTTTCTTTTGAAGAATGTTAAAGGTAATTCTATCTTTTGTTATTATTCTTTAGGTACGAGAACTTGTTCTTGACAACTGCCGATCAAATGAAGGAAAAATCGAAGGCCTCACAGCTGAGTTTGTCAACCTGGAATTCCTCAGTTTGATAAATGTTGGCCTAATCTCAGTCTCCAACCTACCTAAACTAGGAAAACTCAAAAAGGTAAAGTGACACGGCACCGTTTATACCACTCCTGCTGTCATGTGAAAACCATGTAACTCCACCTTTTGGTAATTGTCAAGTTTTTCAATCAAAAAATTTCAGTTTGCTGTATTTCTTAAAGAACTGACATTTTGGAGATGCAAGGTTTTCATCCAACCACAACAATACACTTGTGGACTGGTTAAGTTTACCATGATGAGCACCAACTGGAAGTATAATATTTCCTCATGCTTTGTTTCAGTTGGAGTTGAGCGACAACAGAATCAGCGGTGGCCTCGATGTTTTAGCAGAGAAACTCCCCAACCTCACACATCTAAACCTGAGCGGCAACAAACTGAAAGACATCAGCACGTTGGAACCATTGGTACGTATTCCAGAATTTTAGCAGAGCCCATTTCAAAGCAACACGTGGGCTTCATTGTCCACCAGAATTTGGGGTCAGTTCACTTTGAATTCAGCCAATTGAGGAAGTGGATATTCTTTTAAAATTAAAAAAACGTTTGGCATGATAATGTTGTACTATCCTACTTATTTACTAGTAATTATTGATACTGTACTATATCATCCATAAATGAACTGCATTTTCTGTGTACATTTTGAGTTGATAATGATTTGACCCCAACTCTGGTGTCTGCATGCCTTTACATTTCACATACTACACCTGTGAACTGGTACAGAGGTTGTACATTGGTTTAGTGTTTCCCCCCTGATTAAAAACAGTAGAATTTTCATAAGCATACCTTCGTACAGCTTAATTCATATATATATATATATATATATATATATATATATATGTATGTGTATGCTAGAGAGTTCACATGAAGGCACAGGCATAGCCCATTGATTGCTTGTTTGCAAAATAATGTTTGACACAGCGATCCACCAGTCAGTGTCTGACACTACTTCCCCTGATATCAGTCTTCGGATGCTAAACCGAAAAATATGTTGTTCTAGACAAAAAGGAATGGAGAGCAGTATTTGATGGAACTTTACAGTACTTGAAGATAAAAGGGGGGTCGTGTAAGTTGTTGAAGAACTTATATTACTGACACATGCCATCCTGAACGTCTGGCGGCAATGCTATTTCATTTCTTGTGGTAATGAGTTTTGGCAGATAGCAGCGGAATAAATATTTTAAAGTTCGTTGGACATAGCAACAGTAACTAAGGGAGGTGGGACCCACTTTTTCAAGCAGTCAGTTCGGTCAATTACTTAAACATTATATCAAACGTTGCTCTCCTTTCTTTTTTGTCTGGTGGAATATCTTTTCCAGTGTCACTGATGTCAGAGGAAGTAGTGGCTAGAGATGTTACCCACGGATTATTCATAGAATTGACTCGAGCATCTGAAAGAATGTAACACAAACTGCACTTTTAATAGCTAATTTGATCAGCTTGGGTAATCCATTCCTGGTGGGCCTCTCTGTTATGACGGTGGGCTGCCGCAAATAAATATATGTATGGGGAAACATTGCACAACATGCGTTTCTCAGCCCAGCGCCTCTTTGCATTTGACTGAGCAGAAAAAGCTGGACAACCTGAAGAGTCTGGACCTTTTCAACTGTGAAGTCACAAACCTGAATGACTACAGAGAGAGCGTGTTTAAGCTGCTGCCACAGCTCACCTACCTGGACGGCTACGACATGGAGGACAGGGAAGCCTCCGACTCAGACGGAGAGGTTGACGGAGATGGCGTGGACGACGAAGATGATGAAGGTGAGCTGTTTGTAGTTTTTCAGAATGGGGGAAAAAATTGGCTGAAACTGATGATGATCATGACTGATTGATCAGGCTACAGGCTGTGTTACTCACCCTTTTCTGATGACGCTAGTAGCTGAAGCTGGTGTGGTATGTCCATAGAGTCTGAGAAATAAGATACAGCCTGCTTGTCGAGTGTGCACCCAACACATTCACAGCAGGTTTCTCAGAGGATATGGTCCCTTGTAGAAATTAGTAGGGTTTTGTTTCTTTTCTGCAGTTGCTTCTCTTTTGGATTAAATGTTCCTACTCATACTGCCAAGTGGTGTCTGAAAATGGTAAACTTCCCAAATAGTATGAAAATACAATCAAAGTACAACATAGCTACCAGGGCCTCCATTTGGTTCAAATGTAATATCGGTGATTGCTAAATTGATTGTTTTCCCCACGGCGCACAGGACCTCTGCCGTGGGCTATACTTGCCAAATTGTGGTCACTCACTCACTCATACATGGACCTTTTATAGGACGCATGTCTTTCTCTGCTTCTCTCATAATCATTACCCTGAACAGCATTATCCACATTATCACACATTCACATGCAAAATATTAACAACACAACACAACAGCTGCTAAAAAGCGCTCTTTCCCCACTTGCGGCCATGCTGCTCCGAGATTTGCGACCCACAGCTTTATCGACTGCTTTAGCTAACCCAAACTAGTAAGTGTGATACCTGCTGGTGCCATCTGAAGTTGTTGTCTGTGTTATGGCATGACTTATACTAAATGTGGAACAGGGCATAGCATAGCATAGCAGAGTCAAAGAAGCGGGGCGATGTTTCCTACATCAAAGCTGATAGTTGGCCTCGCTTCGGATCTTCAGAGCTCGCTGCTTGCAGAAGGGATCGGCTTGAACAGAACACAAAATACCAGAGGGATTAATGAATGCTTGGAATAATAACAGACGCAATGTAGGGATGATATCCTGCATGCATGAGTCGCTGCTATCAACGTTGGCTGTCTCACCAGAAAGCCTGCTAATGGCGAGCAAGTATAATCACCTAATTTGACAGTTTCATGCTTGTTTATATCTGAAAATAATATTATCTGTTCTGCTTTCATCTTCGTACTACTTTTTATTGAGAGATGATGACCCGATAGATATAGGATTTCAGGTCAATGCGGGGTTAAAACATGGGTTTTGGTATCAGAATCTCCCGATACTAAAATCTGATACCAAGAGCGATGTGTAACGTGTCTGAAAAAAGAAACCCAAATTACTTGATAATCTGCTTTTTTCATATATAGACGGATGTCAGATCTTTCTATTTGAAAAATAATTTCTAGTAATAATATTAGTTTAATGAGGGTGAATAGCTTGATGATATTTGTCCGGTAACCCCAAACTAATGGTCTAAGTCCATTCTGTAAATTAATGGATTGGATCGGTACTTGGTATCAGACGGTACTTTAAAAAGTTCAAGGATAACGATAATTTTTTCCTTATTGTCAACATAGCCTACAAAAATACCAAAACCAACAATGCATTGCCGCTACATACCAGATTATAGCTCATATCCAGAGGTCATAGTGTTTTCCAAAAATCGTTAAAACAAGTCACAGAGCCGTACTTTTTTAAATTATTATTATTATTATTATTTTTTGTCAGTTTAATTCATCGCTGCAGTGAACGTGGGCAAAGTAGTTTCCCCCGGAATTACTGTATGAGGTGATGGCGATCGCCACGGAAGTACTTCCGGTTCAGGCAGACTCGAGGCAATCGCTGTCACTTCATACAGTAATTCTGGGAAAAACTACGATGCTCACGTTCATTGCAGTGATGAATTGTACTGAAAAGTACAGCTCTATGACTGGTTTTAGCGTTTTTTGGAAAACAATGGAGTTCTATGACTTCTGGATATGAGCTTTAATCTGGTGTTGGCTGGATGGACCACACGTGTAAGTAGAAGAAATGCGAAATGCGGTCTTTTCGTAGGCTATGTTGACAATAAGGAAAACATTTTATTACACCAGTGTTATCCTTTAAACACTCAGAATTATGAATGGGCAGTGGAATGAGTTATATGGGTGAATGCTATACCCTCATAGTTTCTTGCTCTTTCATATATGTGCCACTGTCATTGTCCTTTAAGGACCATACTAGTCTAATTTTGACATCTCGCCCTTACTGGAGACTGCCCCTTGTCTTAAACTAATTTTGTTCATAGATGTATACAGTATGTGTTTTAGCTGATCTTAGCTTACCTTGCTAGACACCATTCACACTGCCACTGATGTTGAAAACGGGTGGAAATCATACATGAGAATTGAACGTTGTTTGCTAGGTAGCTCACCCGTGTGAAAATCACGGCACCGTTTTACTTTCGCTGCCACTGCACGCCCCGCACGTCGAACTTCCGCATTCAGTTGGGCCCGCTTGTTATTAACTCTAGGGTGCCCCCGGTTAACGTGCAAATTTTAATGGATTGCAGCAGAGTAATACAGTAACGCTGGCGAACTTAAAAGCGTTGTGGTTTTCAGAAGGGTGAATTACCTATGCCTAGTGACTTTCAAGTTTCATGGAGTACATTTCCACCCCCTTTTCAACATCAGCGGCAGTGTGAAAGGTAGGCTGAGATCTACCAAAACACACACTACATACACCCATGCACACAAAAAGTTGTTTAAGACAGGGACAATCTCTGGTAATTGCGAGACGCCAAAAATTACACTGGTATGGGATTCCTTTTTAAATCCATGGCTGACAGACGGGTCTTCTTAATTTTTTGCAGAGGGAGAGGAAGAGGAGGACGAGGACGGAGAGGAGGAGGACTTTGACGAGGAGGAGGACGACGATGAAGACGAAGAGGAGGTAGAAGGAGAAGAGGATGACGAGGACGTCAGTGGAGAGGATGAGGTAAATGAATGGGGATTTACTGGGCAGGAAACTGTCTTGTACAATCATCAATCTGGCAAAGTGCATGCAAACTGTACAGAAGAACACACTTTAGAGAAAAGTGCTGTAAAGCACTGATTGTTGGGGTTTAATTAGATTCAATCAGATTTTTATTTTAACTGAATTTGTTTTTTTGTTGTTGAAGGAGGAAGACTTTGGCCAGGATGGTGAAGTTGATGACGAGGATGAAGATGAGGATGAAGACGAAGATGGTATGTATAATTTGTCTCCAATTTATGTTTGAATTTCTTAAGGCAGGGGACACGTGATTGTAGCCCCTATTTTGGCCATCCCAAGCAAATTTCAAGATTGTAGTGAATCTGAGCCTGGATTTCAGTAGATTTTGGGGCAGATGGATGGCACAGATTAATTTGTAGTGTAAGAGGGGTTTATTATTTCAGACATTTGATTTTTATGACACAAGTCTCGACAAATCTGGGCAGGCTCCTATTATGTGAAATGGTCAGTGGCAGTCTCGAAGAACAACAAGACCTTCATTAGCCAATGGAAGTTGAGCTCACAAATGTATGCCTGGCAAACTGATGAATAACAGCATTGCACAGACAACTGTGACATTCAAGTTTTCACCAATATAGTGATTATATGCGAAAATGGAGAGAGGTGCAATTATTTTTTTCTTGTCCGATTTCTCCATTGACTTCCATTTTAAAATTGGGACAGCTGAAATTGTTGTTATAGTGATATATTCTTTGAAACCACACAGACTCAATGTGAATGTAATTGATAAGTGAACCCCATATCCAGTAGACTACTCTGTTTGAGTATTCTGATAGTCCTCCCTACACCCTAAAGTCCTCTGATGTATTTTAGGAGGCCTGGTCTTAGCTTTGTTTTCAAGAAAGACTGTTGAAACCATTTTGGACAAGAAAATATGTTCACAGTCCCAAAATACAATTAAAGGATGACATCTGAGTGATGTATGATAAGAAATACAGAACACATTTTTGACTGGAAATATAGCTTAAATGAAGCAAGGAGTGTTTATGCTCAATTCACCATATTTTCATTTAATTACTTTCACATTCATTTCTACAATTTCCTTTTTACTCTGATTGAGGAGATGATTTTTCATAGAACGCAGACAAAAAAAATCCCCAAATGTATTTTATAATAACTTTACATCACAATAATTTGCAGAAAGTCAAAGGGGTGATACCATCTGCTTGCTTTGGCTTGTTCATGTAGATGCACCAAAATGGAGTTACAAACATTATGTTTCTGTCTGCACAAACAAACTGAATGCTAAGCATGTTGTTGTTGTTTTGTAGAACAATCTAGTCAGTGCAGTGGTTCCCAACTGGTGGTCTGTGCCCCCTGTTGGGGACACGAGGCCTGAAGAATATAGGACCCCAGGCTGAAAGGATTATTGGTGTTTAGATGTGATGCAGCACATGATTATGTAACTTTCTATACCGTAGGTGATGAGATAACAATGAGAAGTGTAAAGCCTGTCATCAAAATATAATAAGTTAAATAGAAAGTAAGCTATTAATTTTGTTTTGGACTCATGGAGACCGCCTCACTTGTGTGCGCCACTGGTTGAGTGTGTAATCCCCCTTTATCTTGGCTTATCTCCTTGTGAGCAACTTCCCTGCAACATAACAAAAAATGATATAAAATAATAAGTTGATCGTTAGTCCTTTCTCAGTACAATCCATGCTCTTCCCCCTACTCGCTCCGGTTAGTTAGCCACAAACTAATGCAAAGTCAATGGGGTCGAGCTCCTGTCTGTACAAGCTAACTGAAATCTACTTTGTGTGCACTGTGGAGTAAATTTCAGTTGCCTTCAGTCAGCTTGTACAGACAGGAGCTTGACCCCATTGACTTTGCATTAATTTGTGGCTAACTAACGGGAGCCAGTATGAGGAACGGCATGGATTGTGCTGAGAAAAAGACTGTACCAATCGACAACATCATTAGGTTAGGTAGGAAATAGGGCTAGGGTTCCAAAAATCTGAACTATCCCTTTAGTGTGAAATGGTCTGTTCCTTGCTCAAGTTCTCCCTTCCACGTTAGATCTGACAACCCATTTTCCTTTCCTCTACAGAAGCAGAGGCCGGCAAAGGAGAGAAGAGAAAGCGAGATCCAGAGGATGAAGACGATGACGACGACGACGAAGACGATGATTAAGAGCAAAAACGAATGAAAAGGAGAGCCTACCGAGTTACCAACCCCTTCCCTCCCTCCACCTCAACACCCACCGCCCTCTCTACTCCACGTTTCCCCCCCAGCTCTGAGCTCCCTTGTGGGGCAAGACT
>OMKL01057209.1:0-11986 GCA_900302295.1 Parasudis fraserbrunneri | reverse complement strand
AAGGCCAGTAATCTAGAGGTAAGCCTATTGGATACAGACAGTTTACAAATTGGATGTCCTGAGCCAGACACGTCTAAACAGTTGTAATTATTGGTACAGTAGCCTAAATGTTGTACAATAAACATTTGAAAAGTAAAAGTTTTGACACAGAATTTTCATGTGACTCGTTAATTCAGAAATAAAGAAAATAGAAAATAGGAAATAAAGAATCTGAGGTCGTCAAATTCTGGTTGTCACAATTAAAGGATAAGGCCGGTGTAAATGTATTTTTTCCTTAATGTCAACGGGGCCTACGAAAAGACCAAAACCTACAATGCATTTTTTCTACTTACAAGTATGGTCCATCCAGCCAACACCAGGTTATAGCTCGAGTTCAGAAGGCATAGAACTCCATCGTTGTCCAGAAACTGTTCAAACAAGTTAACAGAGGCATTATACCTGTTCCTGGAGCTACTTCATGAGTGACAGCGATTGCTTCAGAAGTAGTTCTGGTTCAGGCAAACTTAGAGCAATCGTTGTCACTTCATAACGTTGTTCCAGGAAAAGGTACAATGCCTGTGTTGGCTGGATGGACCATACTTGTAAAAATAAATGCATTGTAGGTTTTGGTCTTTTGACAATAAGAAAAAAAATTAAAATTACACCAGCCTTATCCTTTAAATAAGACCAATCAGGGAATTAAAATAGCTATATTAGAACCATTTCTTCCCATTAGAGAAAACAGACATTATAATGATTACAGTGGTATTCTATTATCTTACCACCAACAAACATCTGTACATCTGCTCTCACTTAAAACTGTAGTATCAAGCTCTATTAAGTTGGAGCATTTAGAGAGCATAACAGGGGGACACAATGTTTACTTAGACACATAATTCACATGAAGGAAAGCACAAACTGTGCCGCTGGTTTCTTTTTTGTAAAACAAATGAATCCATAACCTCCTCATCACTTATCAAAATGTCATGTACGTCATAGAAGTACAACACAGTTTAAAGGAGTGGGGGAGCCAGGGCTGTGGGAGGACAGAGGACACTGTTGGTGGTTGTATCCTGTTAATGGGACACACAGACACAGTAGAAAAGTTATGTCTGTCGCTGTTGTTGGTGATTTATATTAGAGTGAGTGATGCCACCTAATCCTAAAGGTGGTTACCAGTTTAAGTACCAGTGCAGTAACTCTACTCCCTCATAGTCTGACACATTCCCAGCCCATCACCAGGCTCACCGCTTTTGACTGAAAGAGCTTTGTAATTGGACTCATGGGAGGCTACGGAAGGAGAGAGGATAGAAAGAGAGAGAGTAAGAGAGGGCGTGAGCGAGAGTGAGAGAGAAAGAGAGAGAGGAGGGATTCAAGCATGTGTTTATTTAATGCACACACTTACATATTATAGTGTAAGTGTGTCTGTCTCTCCTAACATGCAGTATGTTCTATCTGTTTCTATGTACAACGAGCTTCATGTTTGTGTATGTGTTGTTGTGTCAGTAATAATTTATCAGATTGAACATGTGAGGCTGTGTACATTGCACAAGTCCCCAGGGTCCAGTGTGTGAAGGAAAACACAACAACCTTCCTCAACAGGATGCCCCAGAAACAAAAACATGACATAAGAATGCAATCAGTGAGCACACAACGATACACTGGTCTGTATCTAAAACAGAATGATGTTTCTCTGTGACACATTTCCTCATTTGTAATGATTTTAATGATAATTTCACTGTTGAGTTAAAAAGGGTTATATGTTTCAATAAAATGTCATCTTTTGTTGATATCACAACAGCACAAAACATTGTTCATATGTTTTGTTTATGCAAATTAGTTTCTCTGATCACTGATTCAGTAAATGAAAGTCTTAAACAAAGCAAAGCAAAAAACAAAAAAACAAAAAATACAGTCCAAACAGATGGTGAACAGAGAACTGTGATACAAAAAAAAGAATAACTAAAAATAAAAACAGGACGCCTCTTCGATGGAAAATGTTTGAAAGACTTTTTCAAATTGAATCAAATCACAGGTTAGGCTACCATATGAGATTCAAGCTGCTTAAAAATGGCTTTCAGATATCAGCTCCGACTGTGTCCCTCATCACCTTATCAAAGAAAAGAAGGAACCTCAAAAAGATCAGGGTAAATTGAAAATAAGTGAACCTCTCTCCACTGTATATCACTCAGAGGGCAGAGTCACCAACCAGATGAACCATTGCACCAAACCACCAGCAGCCTCTGAGAGACGAAAAACCTCTGCAGCTTCATATGATCCCTCCACACGCCTGTTGCCGTGGTAACAGAGCGGCCGGCACCCCCAGCTCCTGGGTCTCTGGTTAAGCCTGTCTGTTTCCATTCTTTGGGGAAGGGATTGATCACTGCCCTGCTCCAAAAGTGTCAGATACAGGGTGGCACTGATGCAGAACATGGTGGAAATGGCCTGAACTGAGATTGAATTCCATGCTTCCAATGTGCGGGACCAAAGTGAGAGGGAAAAGCTAATACAATTATGAATTCCAACCGGAATCTGTTCCCTCTGAGAGGTCTTGGAAGAGCTGGCAGCATCAGACTTACCATCATGTTTTTATGCTCTGATGAGGGCACAATGCTGTTAGCCTGATATAGCCTACAGTAAATATTCACATCATCACAGATGAATACAGTGAATTGTATTCATTGAGACCATTTGCATTCAAATATCTTGAGGTGAGAGGTCAAGGGACACCTTTGAAAATGGCCATGCCCATTCCGCCCCTCCTCCAATCCCCCGATCAAACTTTTGCTTGACTTTGGAGCAATATCTACCCCCTTTGTTGGTGAGCTAGCATGACATGGCTGGTATCTACAGGTCCGTTGGGTTTAAGGGGTTGAGATTGCTTAACCCCTAAATGGAGACTTGTGTTTTTGCCATGGGTGTGAGAGATTAAAAACACAATGGTATAACATGATGATAGTATGGAATCACAGTGGACTGAGAACCTGTTAGGATGGAAAACAAACATGAGAGAAAAAACATAATTGGGGGAATCCTCCTAACATACATTTCAACATGATGAAACTTACTGCTGTGACACACCTTTTAAATGGGATAAGTGACCTACACCGTTGCACCAGGTTTTGGTGTCTAAAATGTCTTATTAAAGCTTCTACTATCTAGCACAGTGGTTCGCAACCAGGGGCCGGGGGACCCCCAGGGGTCATTGAGGGGATTCCAGGGGGTCCCCAGAAAAAGAGGGCCAATAGCCCAATGAGAGAATATAGAGAGCAGTGACTATTCTGATCATAGGTTTCACTTTCTCCATTTTTATGTCAGCAACTGAATTCTGGACTAAATCATATCCAACAACAAAAACTAATCAAATGGGGATCCAAAGACTAATTTGTATCAGTTTTGGAGAGAAGTAAGACATGAGAATATTATTCTGAACAACCTCCATTTCTGAAGGGTTTGGATCAGCAAGGTCCTTCTGTACACATTCTTCTGAAACATTTATATAGCATTGATGGCATTTTATGTCTGGGAGAGCGAGTGAAGGCAATCTCCAGATTTATTGTATATTCAAGACAAAAATCAACCAGTGCTATTGTCTGAGGAAAGATGCATGGAGATGAGGAACACTCCACCAAAAAATAAAGCAGAATTATGCCCAGTTATATCTTACACATATCCTAAAACTACAAACTGTTATATTCAAATTATGTGACATAATGATGTCACATATTTCAGGAAGTATTAAACGGATATTTAACTTTTGCAGGATTCATAATTTAGCAGTCTTACCTCTATGTAAGTGTATCTAAAAGTAAGCTAGCCATTGCTGTCCCTGCTGTCCGCTGTCACCACCACCATTTCTCAGAGGTGTCAGGCTCCTCATTCCTCTCCATTCATTTTGGGAACTTAGTCATCATACTTCTTAAAGAAAAAGCTACAGCTATGCACCCTCTCAGAGATTTCTAAAGTAAACAGTGTTGAGATATCAACTGCTTATCAAAAAAGCTGAAAAAATATACAGAAATATCTAAAAGTGAGAAAAAATAGCCAAAGTCACATGGGAGATCTGGGAAGCAAATGGATGAAAACATGACGTTAAAGGTGGAACGGGGTTAGAACAGAGAAACAAACCACAAGTTACATAATACATAGGCTATTGTCATCAATTCACCACAATACTGAAATACTGTGATATATCACATTCACACTCCAAGTAATTTGGATTGACATGACAACTACAAATACATGGGCTGTCCAAACATTTTTGTCTCAAGGGTTCAATTAGGGATGGGAATTTCGAGTAATTTAGTAACTGACTGCTCTAATGCATCAACAATTTGTATTGGAAAAAAGAACATGTGTCTGGATGAGGCAGAGCTTGAGCACATCACTGTACTGCAGCCCAAGAGTCTGATGTCTTCAATAGAAAAGGTGCAGCATATCAACAGTGAAAGCATGTGAATTCAATTGCAACAGCAAGATTCAGGTGAGGGATTTCTCTAATATTAGTGTAAATTTGTTTTTTTCCTGTTCAGACAAAATAAAAGCAATATGTGAATTTTGATTCGTATTTCACTAGTCAAGTAGGTGTTGATAAAAATGAGTACTCGATCACTCGTGCCCATCCCTAATAATAATTACAACAATAACCACAATAATAACAAATGGGTGGAGGGATGGTCTAAATGTAAAGAGGCCATCGGGAACCAAAAGGTCACTGGTTTGATCCTCAACTCTGACAGAAATGTTGTATTTATATATGTATTTATATATCTATGAAGGATGTATTTTAGTTGTGAGTTGGCAACTCTGTGCAAGAGCAGCAATCCCATTTAAGTGTTGGGGGGAGGGGGGGGTGGCACAATAAACAGTAACATTTATCAAGAGCAAGTACTGAAGGGGACAGTGAATGCACACTCAGAGCACGTGCCAAAAGTTTTTGGGTGTGTTTTGCAGTGGAGACAACAGACCACATGAGTTGCTTAAAGCAATCAAAAACTTATACTGTAGGCTGAGCAACGGTTTAATTTAACAATTACATCAATAGATAAGTAGGCACTCCAACAAGAAAAGTGCACTTACATATTTTTAATTTATGAAGATGAATAGGTCGCCACAACAGCAGACACTCATACAAGCCTGAAGAGACCAACACTTCAGATGCAGGCTATGACAAAATATTCAATATCAACATCATCATGGCGGGTGAAAAAATAGGCAAGCTTACAGCAAGTTTCTCTCCCAATCACTCTACACACACACAGCAACATAAAAAAGCATGCTAATGTTAGACCCCCTAACGAGCAAATAGGGATACAGATCAAACAATGGCATGCTTGCCCCTCAAAAACACACAACCTGAGTCCTATTACAAAGCTTACAGATGGGAAAAAATGGTTTGACTCACCCAGTATTTATAGAGAGAATCCAACAGTGACATCCCGCCTCCAGTCCAAGGCAAAAAAACAAAACAATACAAAAATGAACCAACAGTTTTCTCTCTTCATATGTCCTAGCATACTCTGTCAAAGTGAGAAAACTCCAGAGGCTTAAAAACTCAACATGAAACTTGATGATTCTGCCACCACAGCTAAGTTAGTTGGCGAAGCAGATTGTAGCTACTCCAGTAACAGAGATTTGGAGATATCTGGGAAGGGGCAGTGGACTGCATATGAGGGGGGAGACGCAATCTTTTGAAACTTCGTCTATAATTAGCACAAGTGTTTTCAATGCATATTATTATTTTCTTTAAAATTATATAGTTATGTTTACAATAAAATATTGAGGGGGACAACTCTCCCCGGCATTTCTGCCCCTGACTCTATGGTGCCTAGCCTGCCTTCTCTCCACCCCCAAGTCCAACCTTCGTTTTTTGGGGGACAGAGCCTTCTCCAGGGCAGCTCCTAGGCTCTGGAACTCCCTCCCCCAATACATGAGAGACTCAGAGTCTCTCTCAATCAGCCCCACCTCAAAACCCATCTCTCCAACACTGTCTTCTCTTAGTCGCCCCCTGCTCCCCATCCATCCTTATGTGTTTGTGTTATGCTTGTCTGTTGTTTGTCTCACGACCCCCGCCCCTTAGTGTAAAGCAACTTTGAGAACGCTTTATAGAAATCTTATTTATTATTGTTTTGTTACTCTGCAGGGAACCCTATGCTCTATCCTCTTTGATGAAACAAAAATAGTAATTAAGAAATACTCTTCATCCAATTAAATCAAATAATAATACACAGTGTGTCTGTCTAATTATGTTCCTCCCAGTTAACCCCCCATCCCACTCACACACAAACTGTCTGACGAAAACCTTGTATCTCATCATTCATTTTCATGTTTTTACTTGAATTGTAACTTTACATGGCTCTCTATGTTGTAAGCAAGTTCCATGACCCTAGAATCAGGGAACTCATTGAAAACCCAATTTAGATTTAGTAATTTAGTAATTTAAAGATGATCAGATATGAACTTATACACCAGTTAGAAGCAGGAACCGAAGATTGCGTTTTGGGTGACAATGTTTTCATGTACAGATAGCCTCTCTATAGATATCTCTCGTCCCACTAGTCCCCATCCACGTCAAATAGGTGTATAGCCAATGCTATCTGACGAGAAGGGGAAAATACTGTGCCATCTGAAGCAGAGACTTTGTCTGAGGTTATAATAAGCGAGAGGGCTCAGAAATATTAAAGAAATGACAAGTAAATTAAATATTGCATCGCAAGAGAGTGGTTTTGGTTAACATTTGTTTAACGTTACACACAAAAATGTATTGTTTTAATGGTGATTGTATAGTACAAAATTCCCTCTGTGTTATAAAATTTATTCAGAGTTATGCAACTTCATGTTTCCCCTCATTCAGCTCACGAACATTTATCCTCTCTCTCTCTCTCTCTCTCTCTCTCTGTCTCTGAGTGGTGGTGATGCTGTTAGTGAGGGGGGAGTAGCACTCTTCTGTTGCTGTTAACGTAAATATTTTTTATATGAGACTATTGAGATGAGTAACAAGATAAAGACGTTGCACGATTTAATGAAGCTGATTTAATGAAGCCCCCCCTCCCCCAAATGAACCCCACCAAGGGGGTAAACGTTCCAGGGTTTGATTCAACCAGACTAAAGAAGGCAGGTGTGAAAGCACCTTAAGTCACTGATGTGTCCTGGGGAACAGTTGTGTTGGGTCCTCACAACATTGAGAGTTAAAATCCAACTCTTGGCCTTTGTGGCATGCTTATACTCGTTCTCTCTTTCCTGTCACTCTGGTTTGCCTGGAATAAGTCCATGAATCACACTTTCCCTAACGATGCCTACTTGGTTCTTAGCGTGCTCTGGTAGGAACTCCAACCAAGCTAATAAATCCCCATTACTGTCATGATGAAAATAAACAGCACCGGCCAATTCAGTGAATAGCATTGATGTGGCTATTGGAGTTGTTTTGAAACTCCCACTGGGAATAATGGCTCTAAAACCAGAGCAACACTGCACACTGAGGGTGGGGATGTCCCAACTTGCCAGTTATGTTGCCAACAACATTAGCTGGGATCAGCATCCCTTACTGACATCAGATCTATGGGATACATTGCTCTGTTATTGTGATTAGTTAGCGAATATAAATCACTGAGGATTATCTCTTCACTAACATCTCTCTCTTAAATTGGTCCATGTGGAAGTATTTTCAGACTCAATCATGAAGTGAAAATAAATGCAATACAATCAGTTTCAGGTAACTGTATGGTGTCCAAAGCAGAAATGCCTTAATGTCAATCTTTTACAACAAATGCACTCTCTGACATGGCCCATAGATGATACAAAAGTGTACAGGATATCATTCTATAGAAACACTACACATGAGCTGTTAGACTTTCATGAATGGGACGTATACTGCAGCATGCCAAGCACAGAGAAAGGCCATTAAAGGAATAGGTTGTTTTTTGGACATTAAGTTCTATGAAATACTTGCCAGTAGTGTAGTCAAAGCAATGATCTCATGTCCCTGGATCGGAGTTCGGACACAGGCAGCAAATGGCAGACACGGGGTTTTGAAACCAAAAAGTTGTAATCCACACCAAAACATGCAGGCAAAAGGGTTACCTATTTCTAACCCAAAATCATCATCCTCCAGAATTGTGAAACAGCTGATAGGTCGCGTTATCCATGAAACAGCTCCAGCACATAGTAATACACCAGCTTTTTTCAAGGAAAAAATTGTGAGAGCAGAATCCAAAGTGATGGACAACCTGTTCGCTTGGAAACTGGCCAGAACTCACCACAGGACTCTATAAATAAGCTAATAGCTTTACATCGACTACACTACTGGCGAGTATTTCATATAACGTGATGTCCAAGCATCCAAACTATTGCTTTAAAACTGCAATAGTGCTGGCCCACAAACAGGTCCTGAATTGAGAAACAGCTGTGTATGTGTGACACATTTAGAGAAGCTTGTTTACTGCTGCTGGAGTCCAATATCCCAAGCTTTCCTCTCCTGTGGCTGTGCTTGGCCTATGAGTGAAAGAGGTTCTCATCAGAGCAAGTGAAGGGGAAATGGTTTATTTGACCCCAGGTTATTAGAAACACCACCATTTGTCTCTTGGCTTTGGCGCAGTTTATCTTCATCATTGTCTCAATACACATGTGCACACACACATGTGCACACACCCACACCCACACACACACACACACACACACACACACACACACACACACACACACACACACACACACACACAATGCATGAATACACTTCTCATTTCCTGATAATTACCTTATCACCAGCCTGCAAAATAATGATAAAAACAAAAACTAGAGAGCTTGTAACCTTTTGGTTGAATACAATTATGTTAAATGCCTATTCGGGAGAAATTAACACAGGATATGAATAAGCAAGTCTTATACTCCCTGACAAATAATCTCTGTGTGGCCAATATTCACAGTATGGTAGTAATTGTAATACACATGATTCATTTATTCAGTGATGGTTACTTGGTGTTAGTCTTTTAATGTAATTCCAGAGGATATACCATAGTGACATGCATGTATATATCATACATCTGATGAAGTGATGACTTTAGATACACCAAAACAACATTGTCTTATTTGTTCATATTATTCCATTGAAACCACCTTTAAAATATCATTTTAAAAATCTCCATTCATGCTATTGGGTTTGCTATGTGACAGCATACAACCTTTTATCAAGAAGGCAAACATTTGTATGATTTTACTTTTTGCTCTAAACCTTTTAGTTCCATAGTTATAGCTCCTGAGACAACTAGTCCCGGTCTCCCCTAACTGTAATACACATGCATACAGCATGAGAGAGAAAGACAGAGTTAAAATGGTGTGAGAATACATTAGTAGGACCCATTACATGCTCTGTTCGGGAGGCCATTAGCCTGTGTAAACAGGTCATTCCTTTGCTAAGCTCTATTCCTTGACTCTCAGATAATCTTTCTCACTGTGGAGGAAGATACACATTCCTCCACTGACTAAGCATGGTCAAGTCAAGTCAAGTCAAGTCAGATTTTGTATAGCCCAAAATCACATTACATGTATCAATGGGCTTCACAGGCCCACAAAGGTACAACAGCCCCTGGCTAAACCCCAAGAGAAGATAAGGAAAAACTCCCACAGAAAAAAAAACGTAATAGGAGGAAAAATGGAGGAAACCTAAAATGGGCAATTCCATGAGAGATCCCCCCAACTAGGATGCCAGACGTGCAATAGGTGTTGAAGTGGGCAACTATTTTGTAATAATAATAATAAAGTCTACTGGCAGCTGTGTGTCAATTAAATTATTAAAATAAATGTTTGCCTTGAGCTCCATACATTTGCTTATCTATTTTTTCAGATGAATTGCTATCACTGTCATCATTGTGGGCTACAATATGCTATCATCCTAACGCTCTTACTCATGAAATTGCTATGTATTATGTATCTTCAAGTGGTTAAGATGTATTTTTCCTTCTCTTATATCACATAGGCCTATGATGACAAAGTGATTCTGTGTGATCGGTAGCGTGAAGGCTCCCCTGCTGCTGCTGCTGCAGTACACCGTAGAATCCATAGATTTGGTGTCCTGTCTGGCAGGGTCCTGGAATAGTGTTCCTGCAGGATGCGAGGTGCCGTTGTGCTCCCAGTCACAGTGACAGAGCCTTGATGCAATCTGGCATGCGCTGTCAGAATCCGTGCTTTCATCCGTCTGTCTTCAAGCAGCCAAAACAAAGTCCTAGAGAGAAGTTGATGGAGGCTTGTTGGAGGCCCTAGAAGGCTGAGAAACACTGAAATAGCTAATGGTGGAAAGAGGTGGGTTGGAAGAAGAAATATGAGAAATATGAGAAAATGAGAAGAAGAGTCGTTGGTATTTAAAGTAGACCTGGAAGGTTTTCTGCAACATGGATCTCGAAGACAGAGAGCGAAAGAGAGACAAGGCTTTCTATAACTAGAGGTTTCAAATGTGTGTTTAAGCTTAGCACTCTTATCAAATCCATAGCCAGTAGAACAGGGGTGGGCTTCCCAAGTAGAATTTGTCAAAATTCAGCAGCCTCACCTCTATATAAGTGTATCTACAAGTAAGCTGGCAACCTCTGTTGTCTGCTGTCAACACCACGGTGTCAGGCTCCTCATTCACTTCCATTCATTTTGGGGACCTACTCTGAATATCATACTTCTTGCCTGGTGGGATGCTTTCACTCACCAAATGTCCTCAACATATCTTCAAATACTTCTTGAAGTAGCTTGTGTATTAATTAGCTGTCTGAAAACCCACCCCAGATTAGCCTACATTAATTTACTGTTAACTAACATATCTTTATACCTTCAGCATTAAGCTACAAGAGCCCAATAAAGTGCCCACAATGGCTTTAAGAAAACATTTAATTTCTGTGATTTGACATGTTTGTGAATTAAAGAGGCAGGTAGGGTGGGGCTTAATACTGGGAGAGACTTGATTTCAACACTGACAAAAGATAACGAAAAAATGGAATTGAGGGTTATATGATCAGTGGTGGGAGTGGGTTTATTTTCAAATCGATACTATTTTATTGGATGGGATTTGTATGTGTCAGTCTGGCAGCGTGGCTCATGATCGGAAGATCGCCGGTTCGAGCCCCGGTCAAGGCCGCTGTCAGAAAGTGGTGTTGTTGTCCAGCAGGGAGCACTCTGTCCTCTGGACTCGGCAGTAACAATGCCCCTGTTACGGTGATAGGGACACCGTGCAGTTGCGAGTGCCGTCCTTCGGAGGAGATGTTAAACCGAGGTCCAGACTGAATTTGGTTGTTAAAGAACCCAGGGCGTCTTTCGTAAAAGAGTAGGGGGTTCCCTGACGTTCCTGGTGAAATTCCCAATCAGGTCTCTGACATCAAGGCCACCAAATCATCCCTCTCCATTAATTGGCTGATATCAATGGCAACCTCCCTCGCCCTGCAACTACTCCCCAGGCCGTTGCTGTAAATAAGAATGTGTTCTTAGTCAACTTGCCTGGTTAAATAAAGGTTAAATTAAAAAGTATGCCCCTGAGAGGAAGATGGGTGAGAGACAACATTGTTGCCATTGTCCAGGAAAAGAGAGCAATAGGAGTTAAATATTCAGTAGCCATATGTGAAACAAAAAATAAAAACTTTGGCATGCATTGTTGCATAGCTAGTACTGTACATCGAGGCACAAGACAAAGGAGTGGTTTTTCACTTCATGTGGACATTAAATCATCACCTGTTTCATCACCTTTTGTTTGGCTTTCTCTGCTATCACTGCCTAACCTGGGTTGATTCACTTTGACCCTGTCTCAGATCTACTCCGGCCTGTTGGAGGGAAATTAAATATGTGCCTTTTTGGCTTGAGGTGGGACGTGGTGATTGTGATGTAAAGGGAGATTCCAAGTCCTCCTTACTGTAGAAAAAAAACACACAGGCATACAGTTCACACACACACACACACACACACACACACACACACACACACACACACACACACACACACACACACACACACACACACCCACACCCACCCACCCCCCCCCCCC
>OMKL01057149.1:0-15207 GCA_900302295.1 Parasudis fraserbrunneri | reverse complement strand
GGGTGGAATAAGTGAGGGAGGAGCAGATTCTATGAGCGGATTCTCCAACCGGTGAGAGCTCCTAGACCGGTTTGACAGGTGCTACATTGCTGCTACACACTACATGGTAAGGGTTGGCTAATAAGAACACATGCCCAAGCATAGGAATTCCTATATACATACGTACATATCTATCGGAATCAGACAATAGACAAAGGGTTATGTGCACAGTGAATGAGTATTAATCATATCATATTACAGAAATGTGGTACCATTGTGCAGAGATATACATCAAGGATTTACCAGCAGTCACCATATTACCATATTATCTAGATTAAGAAACATTATTATTTGTAAAGTACAATGGTGCACTATGATTATATGTACATAAATGACTTCTGTCTTTGTTTGTTCATTTATCAAGTTATTTATTTAGAAATGACTCCCTCAATTTAAACAGTTCCAATGGCAAAGTTTTAATCCAGTATCATATAGATGAAGGCCAAAACCAACAACCTGAAACACTTGGGCTACATTGTTTTTAACAGATAATACCAGCGTAAATTAATCATACAGTGTGTGCAAACATAATGGCTTTTCGCCTTATTGCATTTTGGTCTTGAGTACAGATTTAATTTAATTTATCAGATGAAAGTTATATCTCCTGGCTTCAGGACAGGGCAGGGACCAACTTTATAGAGAGAGTGAACTCACCACACAGTGGTGTAATCAAGGAACCATTTCTGGTCCTCATTGTCCAGCACATCTCAATATATTGACTGGCCTCAGCACAGAAAAAAGCGCTCCACTTCAAACCTTTTGAAAAGATACAGTATGAGTTAGCACTGATATCAGGAGCTCTTAATCTTTTTTGTATTCAATGAAACACACACCTTGGTCTTTTTCTTGTGGGTGGTGGCCATACTGTAAAAAAGAAATGTCAACACTGTAATCATAATAGTGGGGTTATAGTTGGCCACACCTCAGGCACTGCCGAGAGAGGTCTGGAGAAATTTACAGTATAATAAATCCATTAACTTATATACTGTGAATTTCTCCAAACCTCTCTTGGCAGAGCCTGAGGTGTGGCCTGCAATAGCAACCTATTCCCTATCCCCACTCAACACCAAACCACACATCAGACCAAAGCAAAACATTTCAAAGTTGTTATGCCCGGCTCGGTTAGGCCATAACAAAGAAGGGGAGGTCCACATGGTAGCAACAGCTTTCCAAACAAAAGTTTATAAAATCAGTAATCGAGGAGTGTATGTGTGTGTGGATGCAATGAAAACAGTATGCATCAAACAAAGAAAAACCAAACAAAATGGAGGTATCCGGACACCAGTTGGCCGGAGAGTGGAGGAGGGCCCAGTCAGCCCAGCAGGCCTTTATGCTTTCTTCCCACAGGTAAAGCTAATCAAGGGTGGAGCCAGTCATTAAAACTGGCTCCTACAGCAAAGGACCTTAAAGAGACAGAATAAGGAGTAACCAACAGGAAGTTCTAGACAAACAGGGAGGGAAGACAGCCAGGCCATCACAAAGTACAATACCAAAAAAAAAAAAAAAAAAAAAAAACTTTTGCCTAGAGGTCACTGTTTGACGACATTACAGATTCTACCTTTAAGACTTCCACTGCTGTTGTGTTTTGGAACTGTTTACCAGTAATGTGGTCTTACTGCAGTTGTTCACACAATGGAGCAAGCAGTTCAATCAAACTTTTAATGTTGATCAATTCTGTGTCCTTTATGTCAGTCTTATCAGTAAAGACTGTCAACACATTTGCAACGTGTTGGTGTATTTGCCAACATCTAGGAAAAGTGATGCCATGCCAGGTATGTGCTGATTGGCTCGTTGCTAGAGACCTACTAGAATTTAAGTGCCAGGGAGCGGAACTCCTCTTTCTCTCTTGTCCAGCTCAGGTAAGGATCGTTTTGCAGATATCTGAACTACTTCATTAAAAAGCTAATGATGAATCCATTTCTAAAACATCAGTTTTCAAGAGATAGAGTTTGTTGGGGGTTTTTGTACAATGAAAATTACTGTTTGTATTATATGAGGCTTTTTTTAGCCTCTTTTTATATTTAACCCCACATTTCTGCTGTGTCAGCTATGGGGATGTTTGTGGCTATCTATGCTGTTCTACTGCTGAGTGGTAAGTTTTTAAGCTACCCTCTTCAAACACAATTCTCATTCAACTAGATAATTAAGGTACTATCAAATTATTATTGCTCACTGAGTGGAACCTGAGAGGGTAATTATTCACTGCAGAGCAATTTTTCTTCTTTTTTTTCAAATAGAAATATTTGAGGAGAAATTGAAGGATTATTAAATATACAGTATACTTCAGAAGATCAATACAAGCTCAGTAATGTCTATGAAGCAATGAATCCTGAGTGTGCAGATAAATTGTGGAAATACATTTGAGACAAAACATGATACACAGAGATGATAATTTGATTTAGTCCTAAACATAAACACTGTTGACATCTTTTAGGATTCTGCACAGCAGTGCCAGCCACTGTGTCACCCAAGACAGGCACCTGCTGGGCCATAGGTGATCCTCTCTACTGCACGTTCGACGGCCACTACTACAGTTTCATGGGGAACTGCACCTACACCATGGCCAGGAACTGCCACGTAGATGAGAGCCACCCAGCCTTCGAGGTGGAGGCCAAGAACATGAACGGTGCCAACTCACAGGGCACTGCAGTGGGAATGGTCTCTGTCATACTTTATGGGACCACCATTGATATTGTCCACCATGAGTATGGTCTTGTCCGGGTAAGTCAATTAATGTCAGCATGGAATACATATTTAATTGTCCCAGTATGTGCAGGTGTGACTTTAATAAATGTATGTATCCCTTTGCAGGTGAACTACACACTGTGGAACCTCCCCATCATCCTGGATAACGGCAAGGTGAAGCTGTCCCAGAGTGGTCTGTCTGTTGTCATGGAGACTGATTTTGGGCTGACGGTGCAGTATGACTGGGAGCAGTATCTTGTCATTACAGTGCCGGGTAGTTTTGCCGGCAAGGTCTGCGGCCTTTGTGGCAACTTCAACAGCAACGAGGATGACGACCTGACCACTCCCAGTGGCTCCATGGCAAGTGATGCAGAGGCCCTTGGCAAGAGCTGGAGAGTCCCTGGTACGGCAGAAGACAGCTACTGTCACGATGAGTGCACAGGACAGTGTCTGATGTGTAACAAGAGCAGCGCTCAGCAAATAGAACACCAAATCTTCTGCAGCTCTCTTTTACAATTGATCGATCAGTCTTTCAAAGACTGCCCAGTTCTCATTGACCCTAAGAATCTGCTAAACAGCTGCATGTTTGACTTCTGCAGAGGAGCCAAAGTGACAACATACCTTTGTGGCACCCTCCAAGTCTATGCTGACACCTGCCAGAGGGCCGGGGTCAAAGTTCAGAACTGGAGGGCTATTTCAGAATGCCGTGAGTGGTCTCCAATTTTATGTATTACCTCGAACTATATTTTTATATGATGATATTAATCTTGTGGATAAACTACCATACAACAATTACAACCCCTACCTTCTGTTATTTGTTTAAGTAATGTTGGGCCGTGCTACATGTGTGTCCATGCAGCTGCACCAGATTGCCCAGAGAACAGCCACTTTGAGTCCTGTGGGAGTGCCTGTCCTGTCACCTGTCAAGACCAAGACGCTCCCTCCAAATGCAAAACCAGTTGTGTGGAAGCCTGCACCTGTGACACTGGCTTCCATCACAGTGGCAACAAGTGTGTCCCCAAGGCTCAGTGTGGCTGCATGTACAAAGGCAACTACGTGGCAGCTGGAGCTTCTTTCTGGGGTAATGATAGATGTACACAACTTATTAAATGTTCTGCTGGTGGGATTTTGTCTGCCCAGGACACCGGCTGTCCCCTCGGGAAGCAATGTCAGGTGGTGAAGGGTATTAGAGGCTGCTATAGTATGACCTATGCCACGTGTATGGTGTCTGGGGATCCCCATTTTGTGACCTTTGATGGGCAGCGCTACAACTTTCAAGGCACATGTGTATACGAGATGGCTGGTTTCTCCGCCAACCAATCCAGCTTGGAATCCTTTAGTGTTGTGGTACAGAGCAATGGCCAAGATAAGAGGATGGGGACCACCATCAAGCTAATAGAGGTCACGGTCTATGGGTACACCATTATCATCAGCAAAGAACACCCTGGTTTTGTGATGGTAACAAACTTACTTTTTCAGATATCAATGTAAGTCTAAGTATTCAACTTGACTGATTACTTTATGGATAATCTCTTTGTTAATGTTTTCTTTTAAAGGTCAACAATGAGCTATTCAATCTCCCTTTGGCACTGGACCACAATAAACTCCAGTTGTATAAGAGCGGATGGTTCGCTGTAATTAGGACAGACTTCGGGGTGAAAGTGTCCTACGACTGGAAAAGTGTAGCATTCGTCACTGTCCCTAGCAAATACATTGGTGCAATGGGTGGCCTGTGTGGCAACTACAACCTCAACCCCAAAGACGACCTGCAGATGAAGAACGGGAAACTGGCAGCCAATGCTGAGGCACTTGGCCAGAGTTGGATGGTTGCTACAATCCCAGGCTGTGTCAACGGTTGCATGGGCCCCTGCCCTGAATGCACCGCCACTCAGAGGAAAAAGTTCACCACCAACCAGTTATGTGGGCTAATCGCTGACCCCTCGGGACCATTCCATGACTGCCACTCCAAGGTTGATCCCACAGGTTTCCTCCAAGACTGCTTGTATGATGTTTGTCTTTACCAAGGAAGTGGGAGCATGCAGTGTAAGACCCTGACTGCCTACACAGCTGCCTGCCAGCAGAAAGGTGCCCAAGTATACTCCTGGAGGTCAGCTCAGTTGTGTGGTAAGGCCTTCACCTGTGTTTCATCTCACTCTCCACTGTGAAGCAAAGATTCGTATTATATCCCTGAAATGACAGTGTCAGTGACATTATGGATTCACCCAGACCATGTCCGCCACAGATCCTGGGCGTGAACGCAATAACTGGCACACTTCTGATTGAAATCTTCTCAGATTTGCTGTGAACATTCATGACTCCTAGAGGAGGACTCCAACTGATTTTAGTGATTTAGTGCCTTTCAATTTTTAAATGAGTGTATCTCCAAAAATTGTTGGTAGTACAGTAATGAAAATAACACCCAGAGATGCGGCCCCTCATGGACAACAAATTTGCGATAGGGACCTATGAAGTCTGAAACTGCTATTTTTAACTTTTTGAAAATCACTTTTTTCCCTTTGGCTGTTGTCCTGATTCTGAATTGAACTTACTGTGTGGCATCTCGGGACCTATGTCTTTTAATCTATTACTTAAATAGTTGATCAGCCAAACTGTATAGCCACAAGATCCAATAACATTTTGGAAAAATGCATGGTAAACAGGAAGTTATGTATTAGGCTACTTGTCAATGCTTTGTCAGATTTTAACCAAACTTGGCTATGTTTGTCGTACAATAGCAAGAAGGCCTGTGACGTTTTGAGTCATTTGGCCTTATGGTGGTGTCACTCTTACAAAATTTTAAAGCGCGAACTACTCCTCAAAGGCTTGTCCAATCATGATGAAATTTGAAATATTAAGCAAGTATGATTTACGTAGTTGATAGGCCAAACCATATGACCCCCAAGTTCAATCAGAGTTTGGAAAAATGCATGGTAAACAGAAAGTGATGTGTTACTTGTGAATGCACATGATGGCGTTATTGAGGAGTGTACTATTCCTCAACAACTTGTCCAATCATGCAAAAATTTGAAATGTGTTGTTACATTGTGATAACTTAATAATGTTATCTAGATATCTAGATAAAAGTGATACATAAAACAATATCGGCGCCATTTCAGTTTTATAAAGAAAGTTAAGCCAAACCATTTGACCACATTTGAGTCATGGTCAAAAAGTGTTGTTGTTTGGGGGAATTTTGGAGATATACCTTGCTGTCGGTCACCAACAGCTAGTTCAAGACCTAAACTTGAACATAGTGTAATTAAAGGGATAGTTCTGATTTTTGGAACCCAAGCCCTATTTCTTACGTACCAATGATGATGCTGATCGGTAGAATCCTGAGGTTCACTGAAATTTACTCCACAATGCACATTACAAACAATTTTTGTAAAGGTGAAAAACTGTACATTTCATAACTACACAAAGATAATCAAAATTAATAAAGGATGACTCCTTTCAAATCCAAATTGTACTGTTGCCGTTCTGTTGCAATGTAGCCTGAGATATATTCCCTCTGAGGTTGGAACACTAACACCAGAGGGCGACTCTATCACTTTACCCCCCTATTACGGCATTAACAAAACTGTTCACTTGCAATTTACTCCTAGATGCCCAGTGTCCATCAAACAGCCACTATGAGCTGTGTAGCAGTGGTTGTCCAGGATCGTGTCAGAACCTGTCTGTACCGTCTGGCTGTGGAGCTCAGTGTAAGGAAGGCTGTGTCTGTAATGAGGGCTCCGTTCTGAGTGGAGATGAATGTGTACCCTTTGCCCAGTGCGGCTGCATCTATGAAGGCAAATACTATAAGCATGGACAATTGTTCTACCCCAATGGGCTTTGCCAGCAAGAATGCATCTGTGATGGCACGGTAAGAATTATAAGGGTCCATATGTATCAAACTTCTAGAAGTTCTGATATTGGATGACATCTCAGGTCACATGACTGTACACCTCACTTTGCTTGTGTGGTCTCAGATCAGCACTCCTAGTTTAAGATGCTTACAGGCCCTGAATGGACTGATTCTTGTATGTTTAACCCAATCAAAAGAAACAGTGAACACTGAGTGTGAAAAAGCATATTAAGGGAGGGTATCGTGCATTCTAGGTGAAGTGTAAGAGCTTTTCCTGTGGACCATTCGAGAAGTGTGAACTGAAGAATGGTGTTCGATCGTGTCACCCCTTTGGAAGAGGAGTCTGCTCCATCTCTGGTGACCCACACTTCAACACCTTTGACAATGCCACCTATGACTTCCAAGGCACCTGCACCTACACTGCAGCTCAAGGCTGCCATCTGGAGGGCACACGGCTCAACCCCTTCACTGTGGTGGTGGAGAATGAGAGGTGGTACGGCATGTCAACGAATCCAGGGGTCTCAGTGGCCAAACTAGTTGCTGTAGAAGTGTATGGAAGCATCTTGATCCTACGCAGGAACCAAGTCGGAATGGTCATGGTATGTAGCTGAGTGCTTGACTTGGACTGGATGTGTTTTAAAGAACCCATATGTTTTATATTTTCAACAATTATATGCACTTTCTGTGAATCTGTTTCCATAGAAACTAATCTAAATCTAATTTTGATTATTTTCCAGCAACCCTTACCATGTATTGAACAGGTCATTTTTGGTGGGTGTAGCATACATTAAATGTAAAATCTATTATTCCCCTCCCTGATTGGCTCCCCCACACCTTAAAGTAAAACAAGCATGAATCCGCAATAGCTGCGACCGATTACGCGTATGCATCCACACGTTCATGCATCCACACGCACCCGCACACAAACACTTGACCTTCATGCCAAATTTCAGTCTCCTAGGGTGAAAATTGTGGCTGCTAGAGGGTGGGGACACTTTTGTGGACCAACCAATCAAACAAACAACCAAGAAACAGAGCGAGCTATAAACATTTACAAACTGGGAAGTAGATTAGGTAGGTAGTATTCCTTGCTCCAAAAAGGTGTGAATTTATTGTTTCCGTCCTTGGTATGACATCACAAAGGGTAATACTTATGATTGGTTTGTTTAGTCCGAGGTGTTTAGAAAAATAAGGTGTAGACGTTGATGATGTTTGAAATTCACTGCACACAGGGCAGCACTGGGACCAAGATTCTATTGACCAAGCAACAAACTTTAGATCGTTTGTCCCAGTCAGCACTCAGTTGTTTACTATGACCAAACCGTTATTAATCTGAAGATCTTTTTCAGGTAACAACCCTAGGCAAATGGCCCATGTCATTTTTTCCCCAGCACCTAAATAACATTTTAGACTGACACATACACACCAAGACTAGGCAAAACCTATTTTCCATAATATGGGACCTTTAAAATATATGCCATTGAAAAGAAGGACTTGAAATGTTATGAGCATGCAAAATAATACATTTTTAAAGTGGATAGATGATTTAGTAGCATCATAGAAAGTTTACATGTCAATTATGAAGACTTGTTTAAAGCAGAATCAAATCAAATTATTTAACATCTCCTCCTCCAGGTGAATGGGGTCTTGTCTCACCTCCCACTGAACCTTCATAATGGTGCAGTGCTGGTTTACCAGGACGGCACAAATGATGTCATCATGACCGACTTCGGCTTGAAGGTGACCTATGACCTGGTCTACCATGTCACTGTCACCATCCCCGGCAACTACAGAGGCAAGACCTGCGGTCTGTGTGGCAACTTCAACGACAACAAAGCCGATGAGTTCCAGCTGCCGGACGGAAAAGCGACCGAAGACGCGGCGACCTTCGGGGCCACGTGGAAAGTGAACGTGACCGGAGTGGTGTGTGAGGACGGCTGCAGCGGAGACCTCTGCTCCAAGTGTGACGAATCCAAGGAGGCGGAGTTAAAGCACGACTGCGCTGTCATTGCCAGTCCTACAGGTCCCTTTGCTCCCTGCCACGCTGTCATAGACCCTGCCTCCTACTACAGAGATTGCGTCTATGACGTTTGCATGGCAGAGGGAGAACGTAACATGCTCTGCCACAGCATCGCTGCATACATGTTGGATTGCCAAGACTTTGGTGTGAAGGTCCAGAGCTGGAGAACTCCTACATTTTGCTGTAGGTGTCTCCGCATATTTCCTTTTTCCCTTCTTTGAGCCGATTGATGTATACACTTAAAGCCACATTTCAATACACAACCGTTCTATATTCTAATACTTTAGTATCCTAACAAATCAGAATGTTAGCTTCTCAAAGTCTTGGAAGTTGAAATGAATATATGTTTTCATAAATTATGTATGTTAAGTTTCATATAATGTCATATAACAATCATCTAAGGCATGTTTTACATAATGTCTCACCTTCTATGTCCAGAAATCATAATTTGATCATCTCAAACTCTTTAAAATGTTTAATATGTTTTCATACATACAGTATGTTTCATATAATGTCATATAACATAATGTCATACAAAAGTCATACAGGTATATTTCATAATGTTCATATAATGTAAAGTAATGTTTACGTAATGTTTCATATCTCATCTTCTGTGTCCACAGCTCTTAACTGTCCTGCACACAGCCACTACGAGATGTGCACTCGGTCTTGTGCCACTCCGTGCCCTAGTCTCAGTGACATCATAACCTGCCCCACCACCTGTGCTGAGGGATGTGCCTGCGATGAGGGCTACTACTACAACGGGACCGGCTGTGTCGGTCTGGCCCAGTGTAGCTGTTATTCCGAGGGACACACTTATGAAGTGAGAATATAAATTGGATATTGGTCTCACAGGCATAGTTTTAACCTTTAAGCCTGACTTATCATGAGCTGGGAGTGCTCGCTTTATCAAAAAAGCATTTGTACCATTGTGTGGGTTGGTGAGATAACTGGAAGCAGATGATATTAGCATGTGTTAGCAGTTTGATTAGTTATACTAGTGTAGACCAATGGGGTCAATAAAAAAAAGTTCTGTATAATTAACTATGTTATGAAAAGGTTAAGCCTGTTTGTCCTGTTTGCCCCCAATATCTCAACTCCCTGAAAGCTCCCTGAAATTAAGATTCATAATAACATAAGATTCTGTCTATCGTGCATCTCTGTGCTTCATTCACCCATCATTGGACTCGATGGTTGGTCAGATCTCTCTTTGTTTATGTGGGAAACTTTGTATGTTTTTATTTTTTAGAGCCATTATTGGTAAGCTCCCATCTTATCTTTCAAGCATTCTATCTTTTGCCTCAAACAGCTAATAAACCAGGCCCCTTAACATCCCAAGAGTTTATAGAGACCTAGGTAAAACAACCTTCTCCTATGCTTTACAAGACCTCATTGAATTAGACATATTGTGTACACTCCAGGATTTTATAAACCTGATTGAAGTTGCCATACAGGAAGAAAGTCATTGCTTCTCATAGACAAGGATTTCCCTTTTCCCTTGTGTTATGTTGTTGCATTTTTGTTTTAAATTGTTTTAAATGTACTCTGTTGTTATTTAGGGATTCTGCTATCTTGACCAGGTCTCTTTTGGAGAACAGTTATTGTATCTCAAAAAATGTGTGTGGAATGCTGAATGTTAACAGCCTCACAAGCAGACGTGGTATGAATAAATGTTTGCGCCTGAAGAGTGTATTTGTATCACCGTTGTCTTGTGTCATCTGTAGGTTGGACAATCCATTATCTCAGAGGACTGTCACAGAATCGAAACCTGCCAGAAATCTGGAGTAATCCTGTCCCAGTCCATGATATGCAAGAGAGATGAGAGCTGCCTGGTGAAGAATGGAGCGAGAGGCTGCTACCTTAAACGCTGCTTGCTGACCGCTGACGGTACGTTCACGCCGATCAGCGGTGAGGCTGGCACCATCCCGGCCCCCGGGGCCTATGAAATCATCCAAATCTGTAACCAAACGTCAACGTCCGAGTGGTTTAAGGTGGTAGTGAAGTTGGAGATGTGCGGGAACCCCGGGGTCAGCATGCTTGTAGCGGTGTATGTGTTCTTCGATGAGTTGATGATCACCCTTAACAGCAAACATGACATCTGGGTGAGTTGGTTGTAAGTTGTATGCAGCTGTATTTGCATTTTGTCACAAGAAATAAGATTAACCAAACGAACAAAATCATTAATTTGCAGGAGTGCCCAGTGTGTTTTTTCTAAAACATTCCATTTTTAATTTGCAGGTAAATGGGAAGAGTGTGACTCTGCTCAGTTTCACACAGAACGGTGTCTCAGTGAAGGTCTCTGGCAAGACACTGACCATAAACAGTGACTCAGGCCTTCAGTTGTCCTTCAGTCCCTCCAATGAGCTCACAGTGAGTGTCAGTGAACAGGTAGCTAGCCATGTGTGTGGGGCATGTGGGACGCACCTTCAGACTGGAGAAACTATACTGACTCCTGGAAGCAAGCTACGGATCTCTCTTCAAGGCCAGGCCACCACCCTTGCAAAACTGAACATGGGAAAATGGGAAGCGCCTGACTTCCCTCAGTGGTGAGTCATGTTATCAATAGATCTGAATCTGAAACAATAGAGATTTTTAGAAAATGTTATGTTTTGTATCGTCAATAGTTTTTTTAGCAAAGGAAATAATGTTAAAAAAAAAGAAGAAAAAAACCTAAAGAAGAAAAAGCAAATTAAACTGTTTACATTTTTGTCTTTTTTCAGTCCTGTGTAAATGTCAACAATGGCAGCAGTCCATTATTCACATTCATCCAGATCTCCCCGCTATGAAGATGTCAGCACCATTGATTGTATATTATATCCTATTATGCCATTAAACCTGTATGTCATTATATCATTCATGTGACGAATTCTATTTCTGTATAAACCCCTTCTCTTGCCATATGATTTTGCTTTTTAAAAATCCTTCAAGAATGTGCAATAAACTATTTATATATCTTAAGAACACTAACAAGAGTGCAATGAAACGTAGATTTTTATACACCACTGTACAAGATAGAACTTTCAGCTATATTGATGTTTTGTTCTGGAAAAAAATCAGGAAACACTGCAACGTAAAAGCAACGTAATCTGCTCTCACTGTTCCACAAAATCATTCAATAAACAATATGGATTATTTTTCTTCAGTTTTCCATGTGTTGCTATCATTCTGTTAGTTGGTTTTATATGAAAACTTCAAGACAATAGACAACTAACAGTTGGCCAGGTAAAGTCAGAGAGTCTATCATGATTCTATCTTCCAATTGTTCTTTCACTGTTAGCTAACTGTTCCTGTTAGCCAACACTTCTCTACGATTGGACACAGACATTTTGAAATTGAGGCAACAGTTTAGATCAGCTTTATCCAAGATGGTATGGTGATAGTGTGACCATCAAACAAAATATGTTGCCTCCACAGTTAATCAAGTTAGAAAACTTTTCAGATTAAGTTCACGTTTCAAAGAAAAATGTTAGATGGTGATGTTACTATTGTTGCTATTGCTTGTGTCACTTTTCTAAGTGCAGCAACTGATGTTTTCCAGGTACATGGTAGGCCTACATGAACCATCCATCCTAAACAACTCACTTGTCAGTTCATTATCCTTTTTATTTAGATTCATCAAATATATCATTAGATTCATCCAACAAAGCCATAGAGTGTAAAACTTTTGGTTTAGTGAAGAGACCAAATTCAAACCATCCTTGCACCAATACTTTATTGATAAAATATTTTCCAAAACCATTGTATCATGATTAAGAGAGGAATATAATCTACATCCCATTAATATACCATGTACAAAGCATGCAGGACTGATTTATCAATACGTCTATTGTAGCTGATTTAACTGTTGCTGTTGATCTCTGGATTCTGAGAAGATGATCTGACATGTTCACAAGCCACTGAAACAAAAGGACAGAAAAAAGGATTCATTAACACATAGTACAGAAAGACACCTTTCAGGTTATGATGATCTCACATATGAGATTAGAATCAATGATGACGTCACAATGGCTACTGGCTATAGAGAGGCGAAGTCCCTCCCCTTCCGCTTTCCCCTATGGGACCCTAGCAAAGAGGTTGGACCCTAGTTGGGAAAAAATATGTAAGGTAGTCAACAACGAGAGACAAATAATTGTTTTTTATCCCGTTTGAATTGTGCCATGAATTACACATAAGAAAGCCACATTTTGTGTAGTCTTTCTAATTACATATTTTCACTTCAACAGTTTTATGACAAACTGACTTTCTTAACTTGCAAAATGATCTTTTAAATTGACAAACATCAATGATATCATATGTAAATATCATGGCACAATTCAAATGGATAAAACATTATTTGTCCCTCGCCGTTGACTACCGCACATATTTTTTTTCTGAAATGGGGTCCCATTCCTTTCTATTGAATGAATGAATCATTGCATTTATATATAGCATTTTTCTAGAAACTCAAAGCACTTAACAATATAGAGTGGAATTTGCTTCCTCCACCACCAATGTTTAGCATCTAAACTTGGGGTATGCAGGCTCAGTGGCTGCCATACACCAGTACCAGTCACACAACACACATACACAATGGCTGAAAGATAAGGACTGATATCAGCCAGATAAGGACAGGGATGATTAGGTGGCCTAGATATCAGAGACCTGATTGGGAATTTGGCCAGGAACATTGGGGAACTTCCTACTCTTTATGATAGACGCCCTGGGTTCTTTAATGACTGAAGTGAGTCTGGACCTCAGATAACGTCTTATCCAAAGGATGGCGCTCGCAACTGTACGGTGTCCCTGTCACCATAATGGGGGCATTGTTGTTGCATGATTAGATTAAATTAAATAAGATAAGCATACTGCAGTACCCAAAACTCAGATTTCTCTGAGGTTTGTCTTGCGTCTCGAGCACTTTCACCTTCACATGTGACAACTGTGTGAGCCTACTCACCAGGTAGGGAAGTCCGGTGCAACAAAGGCGCTCATGTACTCCTGCATCGTATCCTGGTCGGAATCCTCCAAAACCATGTCTCTGACGGGGATTAGTACTTTTCCACACGCCCCGCACACCTTATGAACGACGTCTTCGCTGATGGTCACTGAGATCTCCTGGGAGAGGGTATAGGTCAGCCGGAAGCCCGACCTCTTCTCAATAACTACCTCTCTCTCAGAGATCTTTATGGAGACGTCGTTTCTCGGCACACTGGACAGTGCCACCTTTTTGCCGTTGACCTGCATCAAGGCAGCATTCGGAAAAGATTATGTTAATGAATGTATTCAGTCATAATTGAATATACCACAGGGAGCTGATATCATCCATGAACTTTGTGTATGATACATTATGTTTTAGAATACATGAAGAAGGTATTTGTACTTTACTTTAGCACTTCTGTTTTCGGGGACTGCATACTTTTACTCTACTTTTACCACTTTTTAAAGCATATATTCTACTTTTTACTCCACCACATTTATTTATAACACGTGCAAGTATGAGTTATGAGGTTTTGCATACAGTACAAGACATTCAATCAATTCATAAAAAAACTATTTCAGTTTGAACAGGAAGGAGGAAGCCATCAGGGAAACCATTATTAGACCACCAAACAGAGTTAAAATCATCAAAGATGGAATGCTGCTTTGTACCGAAATATGAGGATCAGATATTGAACATTTACTTTGACCATCTGACTATTCTATCAGAGTATTTCTTCTCTCACTTGAGTCGAGCGTTTGTGTACTTATTCCACCAGCGGAGAATGCTCACCCAAGTGTCATGCTTGTCAGTGACAGTGACGATCATGTCACTGAAGAAGACGTGGACAGCAATAACACTCCTCATGCCAGTTAGACCACACTCCTCCAGCCTCACCACGACCCGGAACCACTCCAACACCGCTGACTGGTCACAGTGTGTGATGATGTCATAGGCCCCCACGGCCGTGATGATACCGGTTATCCCGCTGAAGCGGATGAAGGTGCCGCCGGTCTCCACCACACACTGTTTGGGATAACAGGCCCGGACACCATTCTTGACCTGGCAGCTGTCTTTGCTCTTGCACTGGGTCTTTTCACACTGCATTCCACCAAACTCTGTGCAGGTGCAGAGCTCCTTACAGTTGGCAGATGACACAGACTCACCAATCTGAGGGAGGGAGCGAATTGTCATGGTTGTTATAACAAAAGTTTACACAAACACAAATGTGTGTGTGCGTGGGGGGGGGGGCAGAATACATTTTAGTTAAAGGTATAATCTTGCCGTCAAACAGCGACCTCTAGGTAAAAGAGCCCCACTTGGTATTGCGCTTACTTTTTTGCTTTGGTCTGACTTATGGGTTGGAGTTTAGTAAGTTATTGTACTGTGAATTTCTCCAGACCTCTCTTGGTAGAGCCTGAGGTGTGGCCAGCAATGGCAACCCCTCCCCAATACCCACTGAAATTCGATCCACACGTCAGACAAAAACAAAAACTGTAAACAAAGCGCAGTACCATGTTGTCATTTTGCCTAGAGGTCGCTGCTTGGCAACATTACAGATTCTACCTACTACTAAGAAAAAACTAAACTGAAACTATATTGTGTACTTACAAAACTATCTGAATAAAAAAAATAATAATAATAATAATAATTATATAT
>OMKL01057135.1:3643-16755 GCA_900302295.1 Parasudis fraserbrunneri | reverse complement strand
GAGAGATGGGATAAGATGTGATGTAATGAGATGAGAGATGGGATGATATGAGATGGGATGGGATGAGAGGAGATGTAATGAGATGAGAGATGAGATGAGATGTAATGAGTTGACTGATGAGATGAGATGGGATGAGATGACTGATGAGATCAGATGTTATGAGATGAGAGATGAGATAAGAGGAGATTAAATTAGAAGAGAGGTTAGATGAGATAAGATAATAAGATGAAATAAAAATAAAAATCTTTATTGTCCCTGAGAGGTTACATTGTTTCCTTGACAACAGCACCTCATGGCAATGAACAGGACAAGAATTAGAAAAGGTAAATACGATTACATAAAAAGATAATCATAAAATGAATGATAAGTAAAAGGCCTGTGTTTATTTTCTAAAGGCTGTCATGGCGAGCGACTTTGCCATCTCCCGTTTCAAACACCTGAAGAAGCTTTTGCTTGTTCATGGACACTGGTGCCACACTAGGCTGGCCAATATGATCATTTACTTCTTCTATAAGAATGTGGTGAGTTTTGTATCTACCTAGAGCTGTTTACTGTGTAAATAATGATTATCAGAAACACTTCATCCACTCATCCACCAAATATAACAAATGTATAAGGAATGTCAGTTACAATACAGTGACAAGTTAGGACCTCACATAGAGTGCAAAGAGACAGCATAACAACATACAAGAGACATATATCCTTATATAAACATTTAGTACTATATCCATTTTAGTGGCATGGTATGATTGTGTGGAGTGGAGGGTAAACCCACCTACACTCAGTTTACCCACCTTTTTCAACCACCTTTTATAGCTGATATAAATCTTTATAATTGAAATTCATAGTAGTCAAATCTTTGATTAAATAAAACAAAATAATACTATTCTGGAAAAAACACATCTATTTTTATGTACATTGATAATTGTTGCCGTTAGTGTGATCATTGACTGAAGGTAATAGTTTATCCACCTTTTATTTTTCCATTGCATCACTGATAATCAGTATTACTGACAAACTGGCAGTAGTGTGGAGATAGGTCTGGCAATGTGAGACTACCGACAATTTGATGTGGTCATTCCTGTCTAAAGTATGTGTTTCTCCCATTTCCAGGCCTACGTCAATCTTCTGTTCTGGTACCAGTTCTTCTGTGGCTTTTCAGGCACAGCTATGATAGACTACTGGCTGATGATCTTCTTCAACCTCTTTTTCACCTCGGCCCCGCCCATCATGTTTGGGATAATGGACAAGGACGTTGCCGCGGAGACGCTGCTGGGCCTCCCAGAGTTGTATAGGACTGGACAGGGGTCAGGGGTCAGTGACAGTCGTACACAGTAAATGTTTTATTCCTCCCCTGTTAGCTCAGAAGTATGATAGTGACCAGTCTATAGCCGACTGACGCTTGCTGATAAGATGCAGTATGATTTGGATTAAGTTTCATAAATGAAACAATAATAATAATAATTTTATTTAGTATTTTTTTAAACATATCCTGTGTGTGTGTGTGTGTGTGTGTGTGTGTGTGTGTGCGTATGTATACATGTGTAGGAATACAAGATTTCGACATTTTGGATTGCCATGCTGGATGCCTTTTATCAAAGTCTGGTGTGCTTCTTTATTCCTTATTGGGTAAGAAAGATTTGAAAACTAAACCTTTCTATATATCTATCCCACTCGGATGAACTGCATCTATGTTACCTGTTATTTCATCGACCAATTACTTTCTGTATAAAACATAACTGTTATGTTTTATTCTTCCAGACCTACCAAGGTTCAGACATTGATATCTTTACCCTCGGAACTCCAATGAACACAGTGTCCTTATTCACCATACTTCTGCATCTGTCCATAGAAATCAAGACTTGGGTGGGTGTTGTTGGACCTACAGTAGCCTATATCTAATGAATGAATAGAATTCAGAATAGGCCTACCATTTTACCATACCAAGCCCCCACATCTTCTGTTCAATAAGTAGTTTCAGATGGCAGCCTAATAAAGTATAAAATAGTATCTTTGTCTTTGTTTACTTGTGCAATTAAGATAAGAGAAAATAGAAACTTGTATTATTAGGGGAGGGAACTTCAACACTTACAACACTGCATGACAGTGGTTGGAAGAGAATGTAAAAAAGTAAATAAGAAGAACATAAAAAAATTAATTGATGATAAATGTGTATATAGTTTTGCAATTACAATACTTTACCATGTTTGGCATAAAAGCCTTTTCTGTTTTCCTGTTTCATCATACCTCATATAGATCTTTTCAGTAGAATTCCATTGCTAGGGGAACAGCTTGGGCCCAAGTCTATTTCCTGTCAACTAAACACTGCGACAGGAAAAACACTTGGGCCCATTTAGAATGTTTATGTTAACAATTAAAAACCAAATTGATGGTTTGTAGATCAGAATGAATTTGTCACACTCTGGTGATGTGTGAGATGAGTCACAGTGTCCTTCTATTGTTGGCTCCTCAGACAGTGATCCACTGGGTGATCATGCTGGGCAGTGTGGCGACGTATTTCATCGTGACCTTGGTTTACAGCGCCATCTGTGTTACCTGTAACCCTCCCTCCAACCCCTACTGGATCCTCCAGAACCAGATGGCAGATCCCATCTTCTACCTGGTCTGCATCATCACCACCGTGGTGGCTCTGCTGCCCAGGTACCATCTGTCCATCCAATTTGTGTCATCCTCTGTAAAATCCAACCATTCCATTAAAGGAACACTTCACCGAAAAGTGCTGATTTATTTGCACATAATCTCACACATATCCCAAAACTCTAAACATTTTTGCGCACATTAATTTAGTTTGACAGTCATTGAGAGTTAATGCGTTTGAATATGTCTTCCAGTCATGTCATTGGAGGACATTGAATCCTTGTTTTGTGTTAATTACAGCTCAATTAATTGATGATTGCTATTTTTCCATCTACATCATTTCATTGAGCTGTACTGTGAACACAGCACAAGGATTCAATGTCTCCTGTAGGTATGCATCTGATGCAAGCATTTGCCTTTACACAGACATGTGCAGAGATAGGGTTGAAAAGGGAATCGAGCCCCTGTCCCCTTTGCGCTGTCATACATAAAGTTCTTTCTTAAGAATGTGTTGTTCCTAATGTATTTCTTTGGATATACATTTTAGTTTATCATCAACTTCACTTAAAATGGGGCATATACATAAAAAAGAGGTACCTTATATTAAAAAAGGGCACCTCGCCCCTCTGCTTTAAAGATTTTAGGTATGGGAGAGCCCTTTTGTTGCTTGAGCCCCTGCCTGTCTAAATGTCTGCACATGGACTCGCCCTTGCATAAGATCCAACGAACAAAACACCCCAAAAAACAGTTGGTGTGACGAAGTGATAATTGTTGCGGTGCAGAGACAAGATTTATTTGTTATTGAATAATGTTAATGGTGAGGGTCAGGGATGACTGAACAGCCACACAGCCTTGCTCTCTGTGCTGACGCCTCTGAACGAGCTGATCTTCAGAATGACTGAACAGCCGTGCAGCCTTGCTCTCTGTGCTGACGCCTGTGCTGATCTTCAGAGTGCTCAGAACGCTCTGATTTACATCAAAGGGGTGCATATTTTTCACTGGCCTACTTTCCCACCACCACACTCTCTCCCCCAGGTACACGTTCCACGTGCTGAGGAACACTCTCGCCCCCTCCCCCCTCACACGGGCCAGGCATCTGGACCGGCTGGACCCCTCCGTCAGGGCACAGTGGATAAAGGAGTGGAGGAGTCTGAGGAGAACAGGGGAGGTCACTCCCTCCAGGCTATCCACCCCACCGTCTCCCACTCCCACCCTGGAGTCCCTCAAGGATCCTTGTCCCCCATCTCCGGACCCCTCTGATACCATGGGAGATGACATCACGCTGAACGTCATCAGTGAGAAGTCGTGGAACCCCCCTGTAGCTCAGAGAACCACGGAGTCCAGGGAGAACCCTTAGTACGCTGTTGGCTTGATGGGGAAAAGACTCAGAGTAGCACTGCGCTAGTGACAATTATTTATTACTGTGCTATTCAGGAAAAGATTGAGGAAAACACAGAGACTGAATCAATATGTTTGAACTGGCTCATATCTGGATATGTCCCAGTGTAAAATGTCATTTAATGTTTTTTTTTTTTTTTGGGGGGGGTCACTGGTATATGAGTGCAAATTGGGAGAGAAGCTGTTTGTCAAATGGCAAATTATCCCTCTTTGTCTTGTAACAATCATTAGGGGTGATGATTTCATTCTGTGATAGAATGCTTGAGGAGAAAGCAGACCCCCTCCTCTCACTTTCCTTGTAACAAGCCTCCATAGCGAACACATAAGCCTGTTACTCTCCTGATGGGGTTTCAGAGCACAGTGGTAACCCAATCAGTCACGCTAGTACCCGCATTTCCCCAAAAAACCTGCACTTTTCCAGAACAAAGCCCTCAGTCCGTTTAAAATATGCGCCTCACCTAGACACCTGAGTGTAATTTGCTCAGTGGGTGCCCCAGATAGTCACACTGCCTCTTGATCTGTGAGGCATGCCTCATCTGAGTTCCAAACTGATCATGGCGCACTTGTGGTTTGCAGATGGCACACCATGTTATGGTATTTTCTGTTCATTTGTCTATATTTAGGGCAGTTATGTATGATGGTGTCAGAAAACAAAATGGAGATTGGAGTGTGTGTTGTTGTTGTTTTTTTTAAGGCTGAGCCTGTGAATATATATATATGTGTGTATATTTGTGTTTTTGTAAAAGATTCCATGGCAATAAATATGGAAATAGTGACACTTATTTAAATTATTTAGTAACAACACTGTCTCCTTTTCTAACGATATTCAAGATATGATATGATATCATGAATAAATCAAGAAAACATTGAAATTGAAAAGGAAAAACGATAAATTATATATAAATATAGAATCCATTTCCTATATTACTGAAAATGGAGTGCACTGTAGCCAAATCCACGTCTGAAAAGGTCTGGCTGAGATATCATTGGTATACTTCATTATACAATGTTTATATAACATTAAATTGCCTCCTTTTTAGAACCGTGCTGCCCTCTAGTGTTCAATGGTGGAGTTGCAGAAAGGTCAAATGGGACAATGTCATTGGAAAACATAAGCTGACAGTGTTGAAAATCCTTGTAATAGTATTTACAGAAAACCAAAATGCTGATAAAATGTTTAACTGCATTAAGAATGTCTGTTATAGCCACAAGAAAATGGATCATTGACTCTTACCATCAATTTTATTGAGAACAAAATAAAACAAATGCACAATAGTGATTGGGTTGAACCAGATAATAGTACATTAAAAGCTAAATGTAAACATACTTGCTTGTATTTGTTAAAATGAGACAAATCAATGGATTCAAGACAAATATTTACAGACACTTTCTATATATCTTGTGGCACAACTTGTCATTGGAAACTGTGGGCCTCTATATCTTTGTGATGTACTGAAATCATTTTGCACAAAACCCACCTTTTTTATGTGGTAAAAGAATAGCAATATAACACACACCTAAATATTAGATATTTGCAGTAAAGCTCCCCTTTTAAACAGAGAAATATAAAACATAATTTAACTGCAGACGACATGTTGATTTTCACAGTATTTGAGCCAGCAATACCCAGGTGCCCCGAAGTGAACAAGTGACTCCATCCAAAACGAAAGTAAAAATTAATCCAAATAGTAAAAGGAAAAAAAGAAAAAAAGATAAGCACTCAGTAAGATGTTCGATAGTTTTAAATGCTAAGGACTGTGTAGACTCAACCATTAGATTACATGCTTATTACATGTAATTGTACATGGTTGAGTCAACATGGTCCTCATTCCAAATGACTAAATTGCACTGTGGGTTGACTGTACATCAAGATCATGTTAAAACCGATGATAATAAAAGGGAGACATCCCACAAACTGCTCCATCAAAGAATGATAATCCAGTTATCATTTAAATCCAAAATCTAACATTAGACTATATATGCACAGAAAAAAAGCTGAATGTCCATACTTTAATTCTTGACCTGCACTATGGAACTTTTTCATGAAAAGAGCGTGAATCCACAATAGCTGTGACCTCGGACGCGCATGCATCCATGCATGCATGCATTTACACACACACACACACACACACACACACACAAACACTTGACCTCCATGCCAAATTTCAGCCTCCTAGGCTGAAAACTGTAGCCGCTAGAGGGTGGGGACACTTTTGTGGACTGAACGACCAACTAACCAACCAACCAACTGTTGAGTTATAGAGCTGCTGGTCGCAGCAAAAAATAACGCTTCTTTAGCAAGCTAAATCACTGAGTTGGGCCAAGTTGGCCTGAACAAAAAAAAACCATCCCAACAGTGATGTATGAAACACAGTGAAGCTCCTCTGGTCGGGCATGATCAGTGCCACAAAATCCATATTCCGTATCCATATTTTCTAGAGAAATAATGTGAATGACATATGTAAAACAGTGCCCAAAGTTACCTAGCTTGAAGAAAGTTATTTGTTGCGGTCTTCTCTTATCTGCCATGCTTAAATGAGGTGCAGTTACCTCTCACGGCCACAGGGTGCCAATCTCCCACAGTGCAGTTTTAATCAGGATAACGGGAAATACATCTTTCAGTCAATGCATCTGGTTGAAAAAAAAAGTCATAATACATTTTGTGAGAGTCTTACAATGAATTTACAGCAGGAAGAAATACAACCAGTGATACAGACAGAAAACACCTTGGAAATTATTTCCTTCCCCTCTTCTCTTAACCATATGGTGTGAAGATGGGGCATGCAATCTGACGTAGATGCTTACAGTATATTCCAGATCAGAGGTCTGTAGAGTTTGTATTTTGACACTTTCTTGGACAAATCCGTCACACATGTCCATACAAAGCATCTCCCCCCTCTCTCTCTCTAGCTTTGTCAGTCTACCAGGTCGGCATCATATCGGGAAACCACATGCGGCCCAGGTGCTTAGACACTTCGCTGTGAATCTGCTCCATGTTGTAGCTGTTATCTGGGATAAGCACCTCTTCCATGATTGACAGCTGAGTCAGCCTACCCCCACACATCTTCACAAACTCCACAAAGCCGCTGCAGGTCACCTCGCACTCGCCCAGCCCGATGGCCGTCAGGCTTTTGCAGCGCTCAGCGATGCGGATCAGCTCCTCATCCAGGGGCTCCAGGCCGTTGGCACACACCACCAGCTCCACCAGCCTGGGACAGTTCAGCCCGATGCGGCCCAGCATCTCCTTGCTAACCGTCCGGCCAAAGTACAAGTGGGTGACAGGGGTCTCCTCGCGGAAGAAGGGCTCAAACTCCTCCTCGTAGAGGAAGAAGTACATGACGATGTTGACCTTGGGCGAGTGGCGGATCAGGGCTTCCCAGCTGCTCCTTTTGATGGTGTGGAAATGCGTTTGGCCAGGGTTCTCGCTCACCACGTCAATTCGCAGATGCTCCAGGTGTACGTGTTTCTCGGAGGAGAGTGCCAGCAGGAGTTCATCGCTCAGCAGGTGATAGTTCAACGCTAGCTCTCTAAGTCCGTGGCACTGGTCTGCCACACAAAGGATACCTGAGGAGAGGAAAGCCACATCAGAATGTTCTTCCCACCCCCATAAATGCTTATAAATTGCACGGTATGCCTAAAGCTTCAACAATAAACACATTTCTAATATTCTTTATATTGTTTATACTCAACTCTATCATTCCACAAGCTTGGCTAATTAAATTAAATGTTCTCTATTTCTTTTTGTAACTCAAATTTCTATTGCTTTTAACTTGTTTGGTACATGACAGTTCAGCGTTTCATATTGTGAGACACTCCTTGTCACTTACAGTACAAATAAAATCAGTAGCATGAGAGAAAAATGAAAAATAACACAACATAGCAGGAAAGGATAGCCATGTGAGATGGTATAATATTAGTTAAAATAAAAATACAGCAGTCATACCACAGGCTTATCAGTCAATGTGACATAAGATCCCAGACTGGCGCCTTATTCTTGACGAAATTGTTATTAAATTAATCTGTATGTTATTCTTCTATTTAAAATTTCAACTGAATTAGCTTTATTTGGCATGACATACATGTGTACATATTTCCAAAGCAGAAATACAAACATAGAAAATATAAAATAATTTTTGAATAAATTATAAAATGAGAAAAAAGGCAGTTAATTAATCAGTAGTTTCTGAGTAAATCTCTCTGGGAATGGATAAGTACCATGTACGTATCTATCATAGAGATGCATTGAGTGGGTACTTAAGTATCCTGTTCCTCACGACACACAAGGCTAATAAACTGGAGACTAAGTCACTGTCTCTGACGCAGTGGAAGCTATGGAGTACGACACGTGTACAATGTAACTTGAGCTGCAATGATCGAGAGTTACAGCAGACAGAATATAGAATTCTTTGGATACACTTGGCCTACTAGAATCTTCAGTGTATGCTCGAATGGATGGCGACCAGTAGCTTTCAAATAGAAAACCTTTGTTTATGGTCTTTATTAAAGATCTTTTCAACAATTGCAGATTTGTACTTTCCATCCATAAAGTACTATTACCTGCTCCTTTTCTTTCAACATGACTCTTGGAATCGGGAAATTGACTGCTCTCATGTGTATACCGCCACCAAGAGGCTCCCGATTTATTCTGTAATGAGGTTATTGATCCCATCATTGTCCCAAGTGTCAGGAATGTGTAAAGTTTGTGTGCCAACCACTATTGAATCTCAAATGATGAAGAAGCTGTGTTGTCTTCTGGGTAGAAAACAGGTGGAGTTTTCTGAATTTGCCTCTAATGGCCTGGTAGTTATGGGAACAATTTGGTTGTACTGAGTAGACAGGAACTGCTCCTTCCAGCTTTAATCTCTTCGACATATACTGTATATGTAAACTGACCTGCTGGGGAGACGTGAGGACAGCTGCTCATCTTCAGCAGCTTCAGTGTGTCGCTGTTGTTGGCCACCAGCACCTTCAGGGACGGGTCGTCCACCGGTGTGTCGTCGATCTTGATAGAGGACAGAGACTTGGAGTTGACGAACACCACGGTCAGTGCAGACACAAAGTGGGCCTGGGGAGGGAGAAAAGACAGACAATAGAGGCCTTTCACTGAATGTTCAGAATGTCCATTTGTCCTCCATGTTGGAGGAAACAACGGTTGCTACAGTAGGTGCGAAACAATGAATGTTATGTGCAAAACAACAATGTGGTGATATACTGTATAAGAAATATATCAACAAAAATCTAATAACTTGGTGTCTTATTACCGGATCTTGTAAACAAGTGGAAGAGTAATGTCATGCTTTTCCAGTATTTTATCTACTCTACCACTGCACAGAAATTAGGCATTTTTTTTCAAAAGTTGCCAATGTTATAGGCAGCCATGTTGGAAGAAAGAGAACTACACAAGCATTCCGTGCAAGGCTTACATTTAGATGAAAGGGGGGAATTACTTGTACTCTTATGCCAATGCAGCATACTGTTTTTCATTTGTGTTTAGAACAATTTTTTATGTTGTCACCAGAACAGATCAAATGCATAATCAAATTTATAATCAAATATTTAAGAGGCTAAATTATAGAGATTTATTTCCTTGAATTGATAAGGATAACTGAATTAAAAGACTACTCTCAAAAGTTTTATGGAATTATTTTTAATTGTTCTTAGCAGCTAGATCTACAGTTATTCCTAAACTCTGTTCATTTTACAGGCAGTTTCAGATGATGTCCAGTTAGAATACAGTATCACAACCAAGTTTTACATTTCTTACATTTCTTCTGAATGATTGGCGATGCGCTGACCTAGTCTTGTCACATATCTAAAAGCAGGAGAGGTCCACAATCTTTTTTTTTTTTTCAGATAAAAAGTCTGATTTATTAGACTCTAGGTTTATAAGACTGATTCATAAGTCTGATTTATAAAAGTTTTCATCTGTAAAATAAATGAGTGTGGACCTCATCTACTTAAAATATCATGACCAGACATGATCTTGGTATATAAAAAATCTGACATGCCCTCTGGAATGTCTGGTGCCGTCAGTTAATTGAGGCAGACTATTGTGACAGTTGTGCATGTGAGAATTAATTCTTCAAATTCACCAAGGAAATACCCTACAAACTAAACCTTATTTATTCAGAAAAACATAATTAAGCGTACAGTATTCCTGTCCTGAGATACAGTACAACAGTACAAAACAAATTCAAATTGAAAGCAGATTACCTCTATTATGTGCAAATTCAAGTGTTGTTACTAAGCTAGAAGCATACACAATCTTCAGGTACACTCTGACATGTGTGTACGGGGCTGCTGTTAAAGTGTTCAGGAATCAGTGATAGTGCTCTAAATGCACACAACTATCTTATGCTTTGCAATTTACATCAGAAACTGTTCAACTTTTCATTCATTGTATGTTTTTACCATGTGTGTCTGTTATACTATGGAACTTGTGAGTTGCTGCATGTCTCTGCACCATTGAGACCAATACAAATTCCTGTACAATATTTACAGGGATGGCTGATGATGAATCGATCAGTTCGGTCTTTGTTAGTTGATCAGTCTGCAGGATTGCACGCAGGGAACACCATTTTTACAGATTTGTCGATTAAATCAACCAATCGATTTGTTGACAAGGTCCAATGACTATTAGTCGACTGAGAATATCTCAGTCAAGGACAGCCCTGATCATTTGTAATAGTAAAGTTTGGCTCTGATATGTGTGCGAGGCACAGCCTGTCTCTGTGTGTAATTCCCTCTTACCTGGGACACATCCATGAAGCTTGGCCGTGCTGTGGAGATCAGCCCCAGGGTTTTAATGGTGCAGTTCACCAGCTGGGAGAGGATATCGCAGGCTGCCTCGGCAGACTCTGTGCAGCTGTCCACCTTGACATTGATTTACCATTTTGGGAGGGAAAAAATAAAGCAGAGGAGGCGATTAGAAATCTACAGACACCGACACTGGTATCTGATATCGGGTCTATATACCAAGGTAAAAACAGGGGTGTCGGTAGTGGAGAATTTCCCTGATACTAAAATCCGATACCAAGAGTTGTAACAAGTCACAAACCAAAGCAAAGTGACTTCATTTTCTGCATCTTTGGCACATAGAAGAATGTTAGATCTCTCTAATGCAGAACAATTTATCATATCTCAATCATGTTTTGTAAAATTTCTCCAAAGTAATGGTCTAAGTCTATATTGTTCAGTAAAAGTAATGGATGTTATCTGTACTCTGTATTGGCCGATATACTTAAAGTTTAGAAATAAGAATTGGTGTCGGCAGTGAAAAAGTGGTAATGGTGTGCATTGCTAGTGCCGATATAAGAATCCAGGACCATGCACAGTAGCTATGGGGTCAGGTGCAGAGGGCACCTCTGTTTCATGGATAATGCTGCCTTGTTTTAAGATGATGGTTGCCAAAATTAATAACAAAAACAAAAACAAACATAAAATACATGAAAGAACACATTCTAGCAGGGAGCTTTGTGAGTTGCAGTGTAAAGGAGTAGGTGCTCTGGCCCCCTTTAGACCCATATCTGTTCTGCGCATCTGCCTGTTAGAATCCCAGACAGACACACTCACAGCATCACTGTGTTAAACCCATTAGCTCCAATAGGGGTGGTGCGTCACGATAATTTCTGCAGCAGATGGTCTGAATTAAGAAGGTCACACATTGTTTCAACAGCTCTGTCACAGACGTACTTTGCACCCACACCTTGATGTAGGTTGGTGTCTATGAATGTGGCAGAGATGGGGGTAAGACGAGAGGTGAGGGGATGAGAGAGAGGAGGGCTGAGATCTCTTTTTACCTTAAAGCTGACATACTGTAGGTGCTGAGCGTGTCTCTTAATGATCTGCTGAATGAGGTCAGGGTGAGTAGAGCGCAGGTACGACGTCGCTGGCTGGTTAAGCTCAAACTCAAACCTCCTCCAGAGATCAGGGATGTGAAAGACGTTGTTCCAATGCCGGCACACGGATGAAGCCCGAGCCCGGTCCACCAGGGAGAGGTGTTGGAAGATCTGCAGGACGACATGGTGGGGCAGGTTCCCCCAGTCCTCCACAGATCTGCCTTGGAGGTCAGGAACTGGGGTGAAACTGGAGACCCCACTCTTCCTTCTCTTGGCTCTCTCCTCAGGGGTTGGGAATGCCTGGCACTTTGATTTGACACTTAGCCTTCCCCGCTTCATTCTGTAAACACAGTCTGGGTCAGCAGAATTGTTTGGAATTTGATGGAGCAGCAAACATACTGTGCACAGCCCGGTGCATTTGAATAATATAATCTTTTAGTTGTTTTATTGTAGACATGTATGCCATTGTATGCCATTTTGGTGATGGGAAAGAAAAAGAGATGAACCATTGGCCACATACACCTGCAAATCTAGATCACATTGCAACCTAATAAGTAGTAAGTCATTTTAATCATGTAGAATAAACTTAGGGTAATTGAGAGCTTGATAAATTGACAACAACATAAATAAAAATTATTTTATATTATTGTTATTATAGCTTTACAAAGCATGCAAACGTTTCAGAAACACAACTTACTTGAGCATCCTGAAAACAGACCGATTTGTCCTCACTTTGCGCCCTGTTGGTCGAGGAGACTCCGCTCAGGACAAGCCATCGCTTGAAATCATTCGCGAAATGCTGGTTGTCGCTCATATAGGGCAGGAGGAACACCCATAATAAGCTCCTCTTGCCATTAGCAACAGCTTGATGCGCACCATCGAGAGCCCGTGCACGTGAGAGACGGAAAACATGGATTGGCTCAGCTCACCATCCCACCATAGTAATAAGCCATTTACGGAAGGAGAACACTCTAAATTCAGAGGTACATACGGTACGGTACATACAGTTCACCACCTGCGAAATTTAGGCTACTTTTCCAGAGGTTCACCTAAACGAATATGTTTTTATTACCATTGCCCCCTCTTCCCCGGAGAGCTTAGCACAGGCTACTACGTGCACGTGCGGTGAGAAAGTAGGTCAGTGTGTCAAACAGAGAGAGAGAGAGAGAGAGAGAGGGGGGGGGGGGGGGGGGGGGGGGGGGGAGAGAGAGAGGGAGAGAGAGAGAGAGGGAGGGAGAAGAGAGAGAGAGAGAGAGAGAGAGGGAAAGAAGAGAGAGA
>OMKL01057112.1:3389-21788 GCA_900302295.1 Parasudis fraserbrunneri | reverse complement strand
CCAGAAAAAAATCCTCTTGGTCATCATCCCTAGACTTTCTAAAAACAGGAATAGAGATCTAGGATCATCGGTCAGGGCCCCCTTTTCCGGTCCAATGTACTTTAACTTTCTACCAATAGTTCTCTCTCATTTTGCACTTAATAAAATGATTGCATAATTCTCTGGATGCACCGCTACCAGTACTAATATATCAGGCTGATACCAGACACATTTGTCCCCTTTTTTTGATCCTGCATCTGACATTTTTTGGGGGATGTGCATACCCTATACCCTGTTTGTCACAAATCAAATCAAAGTGATGTGATTCTTTTTTTTTTACTGATACATAGAAAGATCATGGTAGATACACACACACACACACTCACATTTTCTGCTTTTACTTTGATATTATTATTGTTATTAACATTATTGTTGTTGTTGTTGTTGTTATATATATTTTATTACTATTAGTTTGCCATCGCTTTTATGTAGTTATAGCTATTATTTTCTGTATGTTAATTTTGTGTTCTCTATAATATTGGTGACAATTTAACATTATTTAAGTGGAGGCTTCAAATAAGCCCACTGGGTTTTCTGCCTCTCCCTGCATTGTATATTATTTGTTATCTTTGTCATTTTTGAGTATTTTTAAATTGTGCAAAACTAAACTAAACTAAGATATCTCTAATGGGAAAACATGGATTCATTCTATGTCCATCATTTTTGTCCAGTGACCCCAAACTAATGGCCTATGTTTTTACTGTCCAGTAAAGTAATGGATCAGCTCGGTACACTGTGGTGGCTGATAAAGTTTAAGGCTCAGAATCTATATCGGCAGTGAGACAATAGTATCAGTGCATCCCTGGAGAGTTCTGTAAGCTCTGTGTTCCATAGGAGCATTAGCAGTTTCATAGGAGCAGGCTGGAATATCTGGATTAGGATGAGACAGGACCTCTGTTCCTCGATCTGACACTACGGGTCACTCTGTAAGAGTGGAAACATTTCACTTATGCTGAATTAGTCCATAACCATATTTAACTATATGGATATGAAGTAAAAACTGTTACCATCAGTAATCATTTGGGGTTCTAAAATCAATTTCTGTGATCAATATTAGTTGTTATTAGATATTAGACAATACCACTGTCTGGCATCTAGCTGTATTTGGACAAAGTTGCCTCTTTACATCCTTGTGCATCTAACAAAAACTTGTTGAATAATTTGTATAAGCACTGACAAGTTATCTAACAGATTGTGTTGTAGGCAGGGAGCTCTTCAAATCCAATTCAGCAAAGGTTTACATTGGTGTATACTTCAGCACACATCTATTTATGCAAGGATTCTGAACTTCATGTATTATAATCAATGTTGCTCCAGTGACTAGTCTATTCTAAACTACAAAATCAGTGAGGTCTCCTCAGATTATATACTCTAGTCTCGGTCAACAATTTATGAAGCTTGTGGATTCAGCCCCCTTAATTATCTGCAAACTGATTTCAAGGGACATGCAACTTGAAAACCTCCAGAAACCAAGCCTGTGCGTGTCTTACAATGGTCTGTATAAAGCAGATGTACACAGCGCTAAGGCTCTGGGAAATTAGGATCTAGTAAAATAAACATGTAATTTTCACTATGATATAAGAGTCAAACCTAGGCTCATCAGTATTCTAAGATATCTTATTATCATGGACCCTGAATTGTGTAGTAACCCAAAATCCTTTTCAAGCTACAAGGAACCATTACAACTGAGGTATTTTGCATCAAATAGGCCTACTGATCATTTTCAATATGACAGTTGCTTTCTGGCTTGTTAAATAGCTAATCGCATAAACAAGCAACATTGTTAATAAGTGAAAACACCACAGTAGTCTACTACAAGAGAAAGGCTTGGTCAAGACATAAAGGGAAACTATTATAATGTATTACTAACAAGATTATGTATACTAATGTTATATTACCTCAGATACAATGGCAACATTGCATTTAATGCAGCAATAATTCAATATGGTCTATGTTCTGCTATTTTACCTGTGTGCGTGTGTGTGTGTGTATGTATATTTATACATCAGTATGTGTGAGGGCCTATATAATTACTGTAGGATTCACAATAGTGCTTGGAAATATTCCAAATCTTTTTCAGAGCCAGATGTTTCATGGGTACAACTGTTAAACAAAGCCAGCCTAGTTGGAAAACAATCTTGAGTACAGTCAGTAAAGTTTACATTCATGCAAACTTCCAATGGGAACGTAACCTTATAAAAAATAGGCTATTTATACGCCTGGCTATGCATGAATCTTTATAAAAATAAAATAAAATAACGCATGTACAAATCTAAAAGCCTAGTCAAAGGACAATTACCTCCTGTTTCTAACCTGTTCAGGTGAATACCTATGACGTAGTTAGTAGTACACCACTCCTAACCCCGGGCGCCCTAAATGACTCGAAAACAAAGAATCACGACTTTTTAATTTACAAAACAAGAAGACCAAATACTATTAACTATACGTTTAGTGTAATAGACAAAGAAGTAGCATATCGAAAAGTAGACGAGTACTAAAACAATTCACCATCTCAAAAGCCAGGTAAAGGTGGGACAAGGGCCCACTTTGGTTGTTTTGTTCGACCAGAGTAGCCTAATGTTTTCTTTTAGAGTAGCGCAAATAGTACTTAAACTATAGAAACCAATCCACAACTATACGCAGTGGCATTAACCTATATATGATCTCATTACAGACTTGTGAAACCCATGTATGGGCCAAAAGTAATTCTACTTACCGAACGATTCGATCGTCGCTTTTTGGATCCGCGCGAGAACATTATGTCGATTGTTCAGACACTGGATCACTTTCAATGAAGTCAAAAAGAGGCCTGGAAGTCACCTAAGTTGTTAGGAGGGCCTATAGCATAACACAACCAACAATAAACTACATATTGTTCCAGCTTGTCTCACACGCATTATCCTGCCGACCAAGTTTGCCTCTCCATGGACCTTTACGCACAGCCCACTATCGAAAGTTACGCATACGTAAGCACGCTTCACCTATACTAGAGATTTCAAGTACCAGGGCACACATTATGCCTTTTCATGGCTCCTCCTGAGGCCGGCCTTTATAAAAGATTGCCTGGACATATGGCCTGGACCCACATAGTGTGCGAGTGCGTCTAGAGCGCCTTATAAATCTATGGTCTGGAGTTTCAAATTGTCTTTGCTCTCTGTTGCCAGATGTTACACCGGGAAAACACTGGTTCGTGGGAGGAGTCGAAAACGTCTAACTTTAACTCCTGTGACACATTAGTGAATAGGGAGCCATAACGAGTATTTGCACTGTATAGCTGTGACAGGATAGGATAGTAGGCTATGCATGTTGATTTGAACAGTAGGATATGTATTAACGTTCTGTGCATCCTGCAACAGCATGGCCCAATTTTATACGCCCATTTAAATCGAGAGAAAGGGATATGTTTTAGGCTATAGCAACTCCTCAATTCTGTCACAACAGAATTCCTGGATTTCCATAAAATAAATAGCTCTTTGGCTGCATCGTGTTGCTGCATGTTTGCCTATGTGTACAGTGAAACAAATATAACCGTGTAGGCTTCTATTTTTCATAAATTGACCATCAGTCGCAGGTTGTAGGATATACAATACACGAAAAAGCCTGGTGATGAAGAGCATGTAGACCAGTATGACTTACTCCCATAGAACTATATAAAACTGCTACTGCTACTATTAACAGTGGCGCTAAGATTTAGTGGGTAGGGGGGTCTTTTGGCCCAATATCATTGACAGTGGATAGCAGTCTGCTTCCATCTAGTGGCAATGCTATAGAATACATGCTATTCAGAGCTAGTCCTAACAGTGTAACCACAGAACTATCTATATAAGTAGCCAAGTCAAATATTTCTCATTAAATACCGTATAACCATAAATATGCACAGTATCTGAATTACCAAGATAATAGTCAAGTTATCAAAACAAGTTCTTGCTGAACAGTTATTTTTCCAGTTGTATATGTTGCTGGATGGATGTACATGGAAAGTTAAGGTTACACAAATAATTTGTTGTAACAATGGCTTTTATTTCCCAAAGCATTGTCATCTCAAAAATTCAAAATTGGAAACTCTTGCAACACGTGTTAGAAATAAAACATTGAGGCCAAATTTTACTTGGACAAATAAACAATATTTAGGGTGGAATACAATTTTACAGAAAATATTTTAACAGTGATGATGGCTAAAATACCAAACAAACAATACACTTTCTTAATCTCTCTTGTCATAAAGGGCAAGCAATCGAAATGCACTAATTGAAAAACCTGTGTTTTAAGCTGTATAAAATGTAAATAGAAAATAAGTATAACCTTGGACATCTGTTACAAACAACAAAACGAGTAAGAAACACACATGACCTGAGTAAAAATACAAAAAAACCAGGAGGATGAAAATGTGTTTCAAATGATTTCTCAATTGCAAGAGTGAGCAGGTCTTTGGTGGTGGTTAATGGATGTCTAACCTGACTAGGATCTGACGAGTCATGGGACTAGAAGAGGAAAAAGACTGCTAATCAATGATGTTAGACCACTTCAAATGTTCAAGTTTCCTAGTGTAAAAATAAAAAAAGTGTAAGTAGGACTTTAGGTAGGGATATCATTGGATGACAAGCACTTATTAAGCACTTCACTTAGGTTAATTCTGACCAGATAACAAGGCACAAATTGATTATATCACAAGGGGAGCATTAACCCTTTCGGTTTTACAATCTCACATGTGAGATTACAATTTTGAGAACTGAACATTCTAATGATGATGTCACAATGGATGCAGGTTGCAGGACATTGGAAGCTACATATTTCTAGAATTCTGAGAATAAGTTATGAAAAACATACACCTGAAAGGGTTCAAGAGACTGCTGTTTGAATGGTATTGGTAGAGAGACTGAAATGTTTAAATGGTTGAGAGGCTGAATGCTCTGGTAATCCTTACTGGAAATGTAAAAAATAAACTCATAAAGCGGACAATAATGACAGTAAATCAACCCTTGGGCACATACTCATATGTAAATAATTTCTTAAATCTAATTACCTACAATGTACCCTCAACTGTGGACATGAGTATGACACTGTCATCACTTCTAAACAATAGTCCATTAGAACAGTAGAAACAAATACAATACTACTGAACACGACAAGCTGCATCACAGTACTGACCAAAGCTTTACACTGCCTATTATTTACAACTTTCCCTTTTTAATGGGCCAAACATTGAGCAAGCACGGATACACTGAGGTTGGGGTAAAGGTGTTCGAGGGGGAATCCCTTCTGAAGTAGACGTGATTCTTCCCAACCTACAGGCACAGATAAACCACTTACTGTATCATTCATATCTCACTGCAATGCAGGCTGTGGCGTCCCCCTCTCAGGCACGGCTCAAACGGATAACCTCTCCTCTGTTCAGACCATAATATTGGTTAATTTGTAATCTGTTCGTTTTTAAAGCATCCTCCTTCTCCATTTTGCTCCACTCTTGTTGTCTCCTGCATGAACTTCCATTTTCCTTCTTATCGCATGAACTTGACAGAGGTATAGGTATCTTGGAGTGGTTAAACTCTGTCATCTGAAAGCCAGCCAGACATTGAGAAAAAACAAATTATGATCACACTCAAAATAGCTGATACTGTTCTTAGGAATGCAATGATACTGGTAATGGTATTGGATATCTGGCCGATAAAATTTCCCCCATGCTAAAACCTGATACCAAAAGCTACGTGTAGCTAACATGTCAGAAATAAAAAGCAATGGCATTTGACTTTTTGACACAAAAAGATGTTAGATGTCTTCAATCGTTATGATATGATATGATATATGCTATATATGATATATGCATCAACTCAATATGTGATAAAAGTCACATATTCAGAATCAGTATTAGCAGTGAAGAAGTGCTAACGAGGTATCCCTAACTGTTGTAACAAGTGTTTTTGAGGTGAGACTGTAGCAGACTGTAAAACTGAACAATCAGTTCTTGTTCTCACCAGTAGAAGCTGCTGTGTGCTGCCTGGTGCTCTTGACTTGCAGAAAGATGGTGTACGTATCATAGGCAAAAAGGAGGCCAGCAATCAAGCCGAACACCTAAGGGGAAATAGGAAAAAAAGAATTCTATTGCAACACTTTTGTTTACGCTGCACTAAGGGAGACTGGCCCTGTGGCGAGCGGTAACTGCACCTTGTTTCAACATGGCAGATAAGAGAAAATGGCAACAAAAAAGCAAGCAAGGTGACTTTGGGCACTGTTTGACATTTGCATCCATCACATTTTATGTTCTAGAAATGAGACTGTAGCTTCTTACAGATTTTGTGGTCCTGGTCATGCCCAACCATAAGATCTTGTATGGGCAGTTTCATGCTTTGCTGTTGGGAGCATTTTCTCCTGTTCAGCCCAACTCGGGCCAAGTCTGTAATACAGCTTGGTATATTCTATATAGTTCAGATTTTTGGAACCCTAGCTCCATTTGCTACTTACCAATGATGTTGTTAATCACAGTCCATGCTGTTCCTCATACTTACTCTGGCTAGTTAGCCACAAACCAATGCAAAGACAATTGGGTCAAGCTCCCGTCTGTACAAGCTGACTGAAGCTCACTGAAATCTACTTTGTGTGCACTGTGGAGTAGATTTCAGTTGTCTTCAGTCTAGGGTTGGCCTAGGGTTCCAAAAATCAGAACTACCCCTTTAAAGTGGTCATATTTATAGGATAGATGGCTAAAGAATAAGCGACCATGTCATGTATGTTGACAGTCAAAACTCACCAACTGCCTTCTCTCTGTGTTTGCCAGGGTGTGGGTGTTAAACATATAACACATGCGTTTGAAAACCTCCTTGAATTCATATTTTCACAACATAACTGTATGGCAAACACATGGTTAGCTGTTGATGGTTGTCAAAAGAACCAATAACAAAAGGTCATGTATTTAAATGTTTTGCCTCCATATAGAACTCAAGTTGAGGAGTTTAACTGACCCCCCCTGCAATACGGGCTCCATCCCCGGATCCACCAATCACGCAGATCAGAGAGGTGATGATGTAAAGGACAGCACCAATACCCGCACGGAAAAGATCCTGTACAGAAGGGGAAACGAAAGTATGTGTAAGCAATGACAAATGATTGTGTAAGTGTTCGCCCTTGTGTGTATGTGTGTGCGTTCATGCACATCCTTTTTGTGAACCAAGACAGCTGATGTACTCACAGACCACATCCAGTTAACCAGTTGGAACTGCTTGTCTAGCTCCATCATGAAGATGCCAAAGAAGACCATGGCAAAGATCATCTCAAGGATAGCCACTGCGGAGTAGCCTCCATACAATGATGCGGCATAGCAGATGATGATGATAAAACTGATGATCTAAAAAAAAAAAAAAGAGAGAGAGAGAATGGTGGGTTTATGAAGAGTAACACGGGGATAGTACTCAGAAAAAGTGATTAGAACATAGGCAGAGAGAATAGAATTTTTGAGGTCAATTTTATTTGACCTTGAGATGTTTTTCACTGCTACGTCATTACCAGTCAAACCATGGGGGAAGAGCAGAATCCTTGTTACATATTCCAGAATCCTCTGGGAGCATCTAAATATAGCTTGCACAGCAAACTAACAATTGGGGTCCAAATTCCTCCACTCCATTAGACTTAGCAGGCCAGGTTGAATGCCTTGATTAAAACAGCAGTGGGGAGTAGTTCAGCTACAGATCACCTGAGAGATGACTAGCCATCTCAGAGTTTAAAAGGAGAATGCTAAAGAGGGTTTGGCCATAGAAGTTAAACTCTGATGGTACACAGACAACTAGACAGCAAGACTGGGCAATATTCTGTATTATTATTTAGTGTCTTTCAGTGGGATCATATTGTGATGAGATTATGATATTGTGGTACTCAATGCTGTTGTCTAATTAATAATGACAGGCACATAAAATGGGATCTGAAACATGAGGGAACATAATCTGAAAATTACAGAGATTTAGTTTGATATCACACTTCACATTACCATGCAGTTCAATGAGATGAACATCATTGGGATTATTTAACATGTGATTTTGCATACATAAGAAGATATTGTACTGTATCAATATTGAAGAAAATGTCCTTATGATTATTGTGATATTACTTTCTTTCATATCACCCATCTCTACCACATATTCACTTTGTTAACAGCTCATTTTAAAACTCCATAAAAACTAGTTCATCAAAAATCTCAATGCAAACATTTCTGTGAGGGAAATACTTTCCACACAAAAATTAGGCTAAGCCCAAAACTAGACAAAGTTTAAATGTACGTAGCCAAAGCAGGCCTGGGAAATACTGCCCTCTGCCAGACAAGCTGGGCAGTGAGTCTATCCATCACATGTTGCTTTCATCTTAGATTTTTCACATCAAGTGAAGAGCACATTTTTCCATAAGAGTTGGCATTCTTTGTCCATTCCACTGAAATTCTGCCAGTGTGAAGAAAACATGAACTTAGACAGCCCACAGCTCAATACCAATACCAGCCTGATTTCAAGCCTTCTATTGTTGCAGCTGTCAAGCTATGTGGGTAGATGCATTCAAGTAGCACAGACATATGACAGTTGTGAAAGAATGGCCGCATTAAATAGTTTCACCTCACAAAGCTTTCCCGAGGCAAATCTCAACCAGTTAATGAGAGGGATTTTTAATTTCTGAACATTAAAACTTTTGGTTGGACTGAGAAAACAAAAATTAAATATTCTATAGAGAAATCATATATTATATTTCACTGTACATTTACAGTTTTTTTTATACAACATGTTAAAAACATCTAGAATTTTTTTCAAAAAAAAATAATGCTTAATGTGCTCAATGTCATAAATATGAGCACCATGGTTTCAAATCCTTTGCAATGCCAGTAGCTAGATACAGTGACTTTTATGTCAAATTCTCCATATGTAGTTTCTACATAGTATTGAATTGGACGAATACCTCTTAAAACCTACGGTGAAGACACTGAAAGTGGCAAGTGAACACCATGTAGTTGCTTAAACTATTTGCTTATATTGCTTTTGCCTGGTAAAACATGAAACACATCTCACTGGTCATATTCATGGAAATGCTTGCCAAAATGTGATCGTTTCTTCATCCATCTCATAATATAGGTCTATCAGGGGAGACACACACACACACACACACACACATGGTTTAACAAGGGGAAGTATCATTTGTCACTTACAAACACACACACACACACACACACACACACTGCAGTCTATATGAGGCACTATGATGTGACAGATTCAACAGCAGTTCTATGTTACTACTTGTTCCCCTCCCCATGTCTCCCCCAACTCTCTCGCACTGCGCATTCTCACAGATGCATCAGTGGTTCATGTGTTGCCGAGACAGGCACAGACTGCCTCTGTGGAACAGCGAGGTGGCCTAGGCCAGGCTACTACACAAAGAGGCTCTATTCTGGCCTCAGCCCGCTGCTGTGAGGGCAGCGGCTACTGAAGAGGCCGTCGCACAGAGAAACACCCACTACACAAGAGTCCTTCACATCACAACAAGAAAGGCTCTGATGTTGACACCTTGATGTTATAACACACAGCTTTACAGCCGTTTGTATGGGCCAGCTTTAAATACCCAGTTTGGATCTATTCAGATCTGTATAATGATTGGCTCTTTAGAGCTGACTGGTGGAAATTGTGAGTATTTGGCTAATTATAGTCAATAGCGACAGAGCCAGGAGGCAAGCCCATGGAACAGAGAGACACCAAACAAGTCACAACAACTGTTACTATGGAACTTACTTTTCTTGAAATTTCAGTTCAGTCCAGTCTTTGTTATTATCCCAGAGGGCAGCATTAAAACACTAAATGTGGGCTGGTTTCTGGTTGCTCAATGAATCAGTGGATTGAGGCACATTCTTTGTACTGGCAATGTTGTGATTCTGGCTAGTCTGGCTGGCGGTTCAGTAGCAATGTCACTACCATACGCTCTTTACCTTCATTCCTGTCCCTTTCCACAACTGTCCAATTAAGAACAGCTAAAAGTATAATCTGAAAAACAATCGGGTTGTTTCCAGCCATAACACCATGCAACCATTTTATATTTATAATTCTAAGTACAGCAATTTAACAGAATAGCTCACTGTCTGCATGACTCACCCTGCATTGGTTTATCATTACTACTTGCCTAAGACAACAGTATTATAAAAGGAGGTTTGAACTAACTGGGTGTGTATAACTATGACATGATGCCATGTGTCACTCTGCAACTTAAGACATGTACAAGACTGTTCATGCCACTGTAAATCTGTGAAGTGTGGAAAAAGTAAATTCAAATTGGATTTGTAGAGGTATGGAAAACTTGCTGTCCAAACTTGCTGATGGTGCATATTGTTACAGTACTGTTAAACACATCACAACACAGGAAACTTCTGTGAGGAGATCTTTGGTATGTCAGCTGGGAGATTCTGTTAATGTGAGAGATAAAAATGAGTGACCAAGGCTGTTAGGCATCAGTGCCTTTGCAGTTAAAGGTCCCATAGTATGGAAAATGTGTTTTACCTTGTCTTGGTATGGATTTGGCAGTTTGAAATGTTATTTAGGTGCCGGGGAAAAATTGCATAGGTACTCTTTTGCCATTTGGCCAAGGTTGTTACCGGAAAAAGTCCTCAGATTAACAAGCTGTTCATGTGTATTGGCCTTTGTGATGTCATACCAAACACAAAAGCAATGAATGAGCTTTAATTAATCAATTAGCTGTCCTTTTTGGAGCCAGGAACACTGCCCACACTGCCCTCATTTTGCCCAAGTATTTTTCTTTTTTTCTTTTTTTTTTTTTTACTTTTGGGTGTGGGGTGGCCAGGCAGGGAACAGAATAAGGAATTTAAAATGTGTGTGTGTGCAACACAAACTACCTACAGAAAGATGTGCTTAAAAATAAATAATTACAATTTGATTTAGATTAGTTTCTTTTGAATTTTTTATTTTTATTTTTTTTTTTTTTTACAAACATTCAACAGATTCAAGGAAATTGCATACAATTGTTTAAAAGATACCAAATATGGGACTTTTAATTATGATACGTGAAAGGCATTTTTTTTTTTTTTTTTTTTTTTTTAAGTCTGAGGTTATTATTGAGCATGTAACCATATTTTAAGGCTAAAACATTTCATACCCCAGTTAGTTCAGCCCTCACATTGTGATTGGCTGAGCAACATTCTGACGGGTGCCAGAATCTATGGCCAAGTGATTAGGAGACCATAAAGTCAAGGGAAACCCAACCATTGACAGGGAACAAAAACATTGGAGAATGAGCAAATTAGCATTTCCAGTAAGATAAGCCATAATATGGAGTGATGAGCATGGCTTCCTGTTTAGCTCACACAATCATCTTCCTGCACTTAGTGAACTATTTCAGACATCCCAGGTGAATTCCATAGCTTTTATCAAGCCGCACGGATGGTCCAGAAAGTGATAAACAAGCAACCAGTGAAGTGTGTAACTGTCCTTGAATGCCATGCTGTAGATGGGAGCTAAGCCATTCTTTGTTCCAGGGACGGAACCTCACACATCGCCTGGAATTTCCATTACCCCTACAAAAAAACCTGTTAATGTGGGTGTACTACTGACTACCGAGATTGAGTTTGAGGATCTGTTTTAGAATGAGGTTGTTGAGTTACAAACCACCTCAGGGAGAGTCAGTACTTCATTGACCTACACAGAGCACTTTTCTCATTTTTAGAAACCATGACAGCTTTATCAGGACAATGATAACATTGTAGCCCACTACAATATGATAGTTGGCTGGCTACGTGTCGTGGTATGCAGCTCTAACATGCTGACATGACTTGTGTAGTAATAATGTACTACATTATCATCTAACCACAGTACTACAGTGAGAATGTAATGTAAATGTTACATTTTAACTTTAGAACTCAAGTTAAGAACTGAAGGTCAAAACGTCTGCTGTCTTTGGAGAACACTGTGACGTGAAATGCAAACAAAGTGACCTAATGTGAACCTTGTGGTCATGGAAAAGGGTCTACGTAGGCGGGAAGTGAGTGCACCTTACCAGGACGTGGAATCAATTTAAACCAGAGAACACCAGAGACTTAATAATGATTGGGATTGGGAGTGATTGATGCTGCTCTGATATTCTATTTCTTCACTGCAAGTTTATACATCTTGTTAACTGGAGCCAGATGTGCAAAGCATAATGCAGAAGAAAAAAAACCCGTCATGTTATGGGCCTGTATATTATGAGGAATGTGATGCACATTGCATTTTCTCTCCTCCAAAATTGGACAAAAGCCACTAATCCTATGATGATATGCAGCCTACGGTCAATTAACGATGCAGAATACAATTCAAGTAGAAATGGTGACCAGTAAGATAGAGAGTCTTGGACTGAGTGGACAGAGTTAACACGTGTGACTTTTTCATCTGCCATTTTTAACAGTCAGCATTTGGCTGTTTGGTGCCAAATGGGAAAACGGTGAGGGACAAGTGACAGGTGGAAGCTCTTTAGCCTCTTGTCTTGACCCCCAACCCTAAAGCCACATGGTTTTCATTCCTTGCCTTGGTATTTTCCACCATATTCACAGACTAAATATTTTCAGAATTAAATAGAATAGAATAGGAATAGAATATGGGCTATAGCCTTAGTAAGAGACTACATTTGCTGTAGAGATTAGCCTACAGAGGAAATAGTCTACATTAGAATAGCTACAGGCCAAGTTTTGTCTACTGTATTTCGAGATTACTTTGCCTAAGTAACGTTAACTGTTAGTAAACTGGTAACAATAAAACAGAAGCCTAAACTGAACACACTCATACTATTATGAACACTAGAAGAAGACTGAGGTAGCCAACATGTTAAGTAGCCTATGACATGTCACTGTTACTATTTTGATTTCCGGGGGCTTGAATTGCTCGGTGGTTACATAGTATAAAGTTGCCTGATTGGCTACGTTAGATAAAACAATGTACTTACTATTTCTCCAGCAAGAACAAAACCCTTTTGGGTCCTCACGTAACTCTTCAGCTTCTCCAGGCAATTGGCAGCATGACTGGTCGTAGTCGTATCAGCCATTCTAAAACAACTAATTTATTGTTCCAAACTATGTATATATGTATTGTAGGCTAGTTATGCCTTATCGCAATGGTGGTCGCTAATAAACCAACTTGAGTAAGCGCCAGTTCCTTAGTTTCTCTCCTGTTGCAAGAAGGGTGGCTTGTGCTGTCTCTGTCGAATGAATCAACTTCCCCGTTTTAGTGTCTGCTCCTCGGTGCGGTGTCGCTCCAACCACAGCTTTTTAGAGAGAGCTACACTCCTTTTATTTGCGAGGAAGGAATAACTGACAGTGGGGCGTTGGCTTTCACTTTTCTCAAGGGACTGTGTGCGCGCGCGTGTGTGTGAGGAGGGGGAGTTGAGCACGTATGGTTGGGCAGGCATTGGCAGTGCTGCCACAGCCACTACTGTGTAGAGGTTACCCCAAAACTATTGGAAACATTTCCAAACTTGTTGCGCGGGGCTTCATTTTCATACGTGGTAGTCCTATTTGCATGAAACAGATTTCTAGAAAAATGCATAAATAAATTCTAAGTAAATGGTACAGACTAAATTTGGCCAAATGTGACCATGTTTGTTTTGGCAACGGCGTCATCGACTTACAACAGGCCCACTGATTACGAGAAAGGATAGCGTTAGCAGAGGAATAATAATTCACAATTCCATGAGGTTTCCACGCAACAACATACCCTTGTTCCCCTGGAAATGGGAATCACACACATTTTAGGTAGCTGCTTTGTCGCGTAATCCCCGAAATTGGCAAACATCTGGAGATGTAGCCTACCAGAAGTGCATTTTAGACGTCAGTAGTTTATGTTAACGCAGATTTCACCTAAAGTTGCTACATCCCCCTCTCGTCCACCAGTCACCGCCATGGAGGCAGATTGTGGGTACTTTCCACGACCACAAGAGTGCTATGCTTTGAAATGTTTACGAAGGATATTTTTTAGCCTGTGGATCTGTACTAATTTGGTTGGAAACACATTAATAAAGGAAATAATGGTGGTATCCACTTTTTGGCAAATTTCTCCGCATATTTTCATTTCAGGAGTGGACGCTGGCTCGGCGACCTTTATATTGTATAAGCATTCTTTGGCCCAAATCAAACACAAATTAACCGTAAATAGAGCATATCTTTCATTGCTGTACAAAGCAACACTTAACGCTCGTACGAATAGAGGCTTGTCTAAATGGGGAATCTTTAAGGTCATATAATTACTACGCCATCTCCTGGAAAAACACCCAAATGGCACATGTGGATGTGTAGCCTATCTGTCAAGTCTTTGACGCTCATTGTTACAAGCATTCATAAGGAAACATACACATTTGTCAACAGAATAATCTCAAGTTTATTTCATTTTGTTTCACATGGATTCCATATAATAAGAATACAGTAGAATTCTGGAGAGTTTTTGATATTTTTTCTGACTTATCATTATCATAAATACTAATATGAATACATCATACACAATAAACACAGCACTATCCAAAGGCGTAGAGTACCACAAGACATCATTCACCACTAACAACAGAGTATATTTCATTTGAGCATATTTATAAGAGCTACAGTGAAAGAGAAAGAAAAAAAGGGGGGGGTTAGAGGAAGAGAGAAAGTGAGGTGCTTCTAAACTGCCTGATTCAAAGAACCCTGATTTAAAAAATGAACGAATCCAAAACTGTGTGATGAACCAATATAGATGAACCGTAATTCTTCATTTTGACGAGCAAAACTACCAATCAAGACACATCTCTTACCATTTGGCAAAACATTTTCTTCTCTTCTATCCAAACAGAGGATTGGCAGTAAGACAAGTACAGTCATCTTGAAAAGAGTAATTATTGCAGCACTTACTCTGTGCGTTGTGGAAATATATAGCAGAGCTGCTGTATGTGCTGTACAATAACCACATGTTGAGTCAAACATACCACTGCATTACTTTATGGTGTGACACGTTACTTAAGCTTTTAGCCTGTACCTCTCAATTTTGTTTGGGGAATGCTTTAGGATAAGGAGAAATATGCATGCATTAAATTCCCTTGCCTTTAGATAGAGAAGGGATAGAGGAGGAATGGGAGGATGCAGGAGAATTATATAAATGGAGAAATATTGTTCAGCCGGCCTCAGAGTATTGTTTCCTATGGCTTGATAATGGGCTTCAAAACAGCATAGATGTGCCATATAGTATATTTTGTTCTCACTTTACTTACAGTACATTAGTGTGAATATATGAGTATCCTTGATGGCTGTGCAATAGAAACGCTGATTAAAAAACTAGATGACTCTGTCACTTCTTCCTGGACCACATAAAAGGCGATCAAAACAGGACAAGGTTTGTTGACAAAATTTGTCTGATGCCAATGTCTACACCACATAAAAGAACCCAAACGGATAAAGATACTCTGCTAAACAGTTGTTCACTTCCCTGATTCACAATCCTCACATAGATAGCACACTACAGCAGTTTTTAGAACAGCATAGTATTAGCAAATATCAGATGCTACCATGCTCACTAGTTTTCATTACCCTATGCATTTGCTTTTTACATATCAGCTTTTTAGATTTTCTGTGTAACATGAGCTAAATCATTTCTTAACAATATTATTCTGATGGAAAAAAAATATATAAAAAATAATAATAAAGTTGAACTGGACTACTCACATTAACAACTGCTATCATCTCATCTCTGCGACACATAATTCTCTACCATCTCTTCACAATTCTTTTTTGCCTTCTTTTTGGCTTTAATGTTTGCCATCACAACCCACAACCCTGTACTGTTCCTTAAAACTCTGCTATGTTGATCAAATAAAAAAAAAAAAGCTCAGTGAGAAAATAAAAAAGATGTCCATCTATTCTGAAATGAATAAAGAAAAACATCGTTGTGATAGGAATAATCCATGAAGAGTTAACACAAATATTAGAAAAGGATAAGAGGACTAATCTATGTGAGCTCCTAAACAGAACTGAAGTAAATGCAATTGAATAACTCTGTGCTCAACATTTGTTGTATAACAACTAATATGGAGTGCACAATTATTCAACTGTGTACATACAATAATATATATCAGTATGTTGATATTTACACAGCACAGACAAATACATTCTCCCAAGTTAAATATTACTACAATTTTTTTCATAAATTTAAGTCTTTTCCCTTATAAGATTTATCTTTAATTGTTCATCAACGAATGTTTTGGTATTGTATTCAAGTTTTTCTCGTAAAATCAAACGGACAATCCCCTGTTGTCTTCTACAGTTAAATACATCACGAGAATAAACAGCTTGTTACAGTAAGACCCCACAACCCTCTCCCAATGTTTTTTCACCTCCCTCCCCAGACCCCACCTTTCTCCGCCCCATTCCTCCCTTCCTCTTCTTGTCAACTCACAGATGCACAAACAGACAAACGGAGGAGTGTGGAATTGTAGGCGGTGCTCGGGAACCACACTCCAAAATCACAAGGTCACCCTGGAGAGAGCAAAAGGCAGAGACAGGAGACATTCTGTAACAAAGGAATAATACATACTGTATACAGGGGTAAAAACGAATCCATGCATCAAATCTTTGCAGAAATAAATGGAATCAAACGCCCTAATGTAAGAAGTATTATTTATGAATTTCACGTTGAACAGATGAAATATGATATCTGCAAGTGGTGATGGACCTGACATGCACCTATGTCACAATATACAGTAATTAAGGTTAGGACAAAACTGTATTGCATTACCAAAGCAAGACTATCCATATGAAGTGTTCTATTTCATACTATTCTACCCAGGCACAAGTGACATCATTTGTTTATTTATCTGTTCACTCACCAGCCTGCAGCTGCGATTCGATTGGACAGGCTCACATCTGATTGGAAAAGGAGGTGGGCTGCTGCTCGTAGCCCTGGCTGTAGTCTCCACCCTCGTTGTAGCCTCCCTGCTGGCCATACTCGGGCTGGTAGCCTCCCTGGGAACCGGCATAGGGGTCCTGCTGACCATATCCCTCCTGGCCATAGCCTGCCTGGCCGAAGGAATCAGGAGCAGGCTGCTTCTCCTGAGATGGGGCGTATGTGCCAGTGAAGGCAGCCATCCAGCCGGTCTCCTTGAACACAAACCACAGGTTTCCTGCCCACAGAATCAGGTTGATGAAGCCGAAAGCCTGCGAATTGTTAGAGAAGTGGGAGTTTAGTACGTGGTGTGGTAGGCGAGTAACCTTTTATAGAGCACCTTTCAATAGGATTAAGCAACAAAGTGCTAAGATCAAAATAAAACCTTTTAGAAAAAAGAGCAATTGCACAATAATAAATACTTAACAAAATGCAAAACCTTGCAGCCTACATTGAAATTCTTTATTGACAAGGCAACATATATATATATATATACTGTATATATACTATGTATACATATGTAAATAAATTTAAAAAAATAAATAAAAATAAACCAGGAGGCATCATGTTTTCTGAAATTGTCACAAAAAAGGTAAATGGACTGCATTTATATAGCACTTTTATCCAAAGCACTTTACAACTTATGCCTCACATTCACCCATTCACTCACAGTGGAGGCAACCATGCAAGGTGCCAGCCTGCTCATCGGGAGCAATTAGGGGTTAAGTGTCTTGCTCAAGGACACTTCGACACGCGCCAGAATTACCGGACGACAGCTCGACCTCCTGAGCCACTGTCGCCCAAGGCCATAGCCTGCCTGGCCAAAGGAATGAGGAGCAGGCTGCTTCTCCTGAGATGGGGCATATGATGACACAATAAAGCCCACAAGCTTATTTCCATTGTGGTCCTTAGGGTATAGTCAGGATGGTGTGTGTCAGGATGGTGTAGAGGTAGAACTGGATGATCAAGGCAGTAAGAGATTCCAAGGGTGTTTATTTGAAGTCCCAAATAGTAAAAAATACAACAAACGAAAGTCACAGTTTTCGCACTGGAGAGCGTCGAGAGAAAACAAAGATAGAAAATAGACTTAATAGACATAAAACATGTAACAGCAAACCTCTGACAGAAGACAATGAACAAGCACTGAGAACAGGAGACAAAAAAATAAAATAGAGACAAATGACAAAACGAGAAACACCTGGTATAATTACAAACAAGACACAGCTGGGAAAGACTCACACGAACATAGAACTTGAAAAACTAGACAGGGAAATAAACTGAACATAGAACTACATGACCTAGACAGAAACACAATACATAGAACTGAACCAAGACAAAGAAACATGATAACATCTAAACAACTAGTCTAAACAGGAAAAACAAGATGGACCAAAGGGCTGGGCAGGAACACAGAGTGGGGGGCTGGGTGGGGACAGGAGAAGGGAGGCTAGGGCAAGAGACCAAGGAG
>OMKL01057040.1:0-10237 GCA_900302295.1 Parasudis fraserbrunneri | reverse complement strand
GGGAGCCTGAGCTGAAAGTGTGGAATATTTCTTTGGAAATTTTCAATTGTACAGCAACAGCTAAAAATGTGCATGTTTAGAACCTTAGAACCTCAGTAGTAGTGCAAATAGACCACCTGATTCTCCTTGGTGAAGCCGGGTACCCCGAGTTTTTATTTATTCGTTTATTGTATTTAACCTTTATTTAACCAGGGTAGACGTGCTGAGAACATATGCTCAATGCCCTGCACATTCACACCTGGGAGTAGTTCAACCACAGTTTGTGAGAGTAAGATGATCTTCCTGCTGCTATTTAAAGACTCCCTCTCAGCTGTGTTATTGATGATCCCCTGTCTACTGATGACCAATGCTTTCCAGTTAGATTGATATCGGGAACTAATCCGATCCTGCAATGTCAATACTGTACACTGAAACAATGTGTTAGATGCGTATTTACATTTACACATTAGGATGCTCTTATCCAGACTCACTTACAACAAGTGCAACAGAGGAGTGAGCTCAAATTCTAGTATCACCAGCACAGCAACTAGCCAGAAAGAACAGTACTGAGAGCAAGAAAACTAGTGCCCAGTCAAAGAGGACTCCAGAACTGGCTTCAAATTCTTAATCTAGATTCAGCACAGTGAATAAATGTGAGAGCACAACTCAGCTCTTTGAGATAGAAATTCAGCTTTGCGCCTCCCATATATAACATCAACAGGAAACTCGTCTGACAACAAGCTAGCAGATACTTGCGATGGTTGTAGCCTGCATGAAAACAAATGTCACGACATCGCTTCTCTGTTCTCAGGCTCTTATCCCCACAGAGATCCATGTAGCCAAGTAACCACCATATTCTAACCTTTGTTTTTGGCGGTGTGGTTAATACCAACCACCGCATTTAAAAGTCAGTGGCCGCGTCATTTGCCAAGACAAACCCCCACACACCAAAAGCAAATATTATATGTTGACTGAAGGTGGTAGAGAGAGCTCTTCAGGAGTGTAGCTGTCATTTGGCAGCTAACTGCAGATTCTCTTTCTCAGGACAGTGCTTGTATAATCTAGAATTCAAGGCAGGATGGCCTCAAGGTAGAGAGGCCGACCATAAGGTCGCCGGTGCAATCCTCGGCACCGATGTATTCCAGCTGTCCATCTGGCAACTGGAGGGTAGCTGGTATTACATCTGCCGAAATACCCTTGAGCAAGGCACTGACCCCTAAACTGCTCCAGGGGCTCTGCACTGAGGTCGACCTTGCACTCTGACCTCTGAAGAAATGTGTAAGAAATGTATAAGGGACTATGTGTGTCCTGGAGGAATTTGCAGAAATACAAACTGCAATTGCCTTGTGTAAAATAACAATAAAAAATAATCTTCAAAACAATTAAGTAAACTGCATTGTCTGAAGTCTATATAATTCATGTATAATGAAATTAAAGCATGAAATTATTTCCATGTATTTGGCTACAGCTGGCATTCCTATTCTGAAGTGCAGGAAGTCACCCTCCAGATGACCTAAACACAGCAACAGAGATGAAACACCGGCGTCACCCATCTCATTGTGAAGTCAAGCGTGAACGGGCTTAGAGAGAAACCTGCACCACGGAGACTCGGGAGGAGGGAGCCACGTGGAGGATCTGGTGAGAGTCCCAGAGCGCATCACACGCTGAGGCTTAGTGTGGGAGAACGCTTCAGGACCAGAGGTGGAAATATATCACTTTCTCGAGTAGAAATACGGTTACTTCGGTGACATTTTAATTAAAGGGTAAGTTCATAATTTTGGACCGCTAGCCCTATTTCCTACATACCTATTGTGCTTTTGATCAGTAGAATTCTCAGCGTAATCCAAGCTGTTTTCCTTATACTGGACACCCACAGCTCCAGCTAGTTAACCTCAAAACCAGTGCAAAGTCAATGGGGCCACACTCTCTGTCTGTACAACCCCTGAAATAAACACTGAAACCTACTCCTCAGGGCACCTGAATAAGGTTTCAGTGTTTAATTTAGGGGCTAGGAAATGGGGCTAGTGGTACAAAATTATGAACTTACCCCTTACTATAGAAAATCACTCAAGTAAGTAAAAGATTATCTCCGCCTGAAAAGTATTCAAGTACTTAGTTACTTTCAGATGATAATCATTAATGTTTTGTCCCGCCAAAATGAACAGATCATTCATGTTGGGGTGGGCTTTGGAAAAACTTTGATGGGACATTATCAGTCCACGGTTTGGGGACGGTCACTTTTAAATCATATCAGTAAAGCGAGTATCAGTTATAGGACGTAATGTCCAAAATGACTGTGTTTTACTGTAAATGACAGATCACATTGTACTCACTACACTTGCGACCAAAAATAAACGTAAAAGTAAAAGTAGGAGTGAATACTTACAAAATGACTCAAGTAGAAGAGAAAGTATAGACTTTGAAAAGTACTAAAAGAGTTGTTTCACTCAAAAAAACAACTCAATCACAGTAACTATATTAATTGTTACTTTCCAGCCCTGTTAAGAACATCCCCTCTGAGCAAGGATTAACTGTAGGAGGGAGACAGAACACCACAACCTTGCTAGTTCCCGGCTGTATATGTTGTTGTAAGGTTGGTCCAAAGTTGTTGAAATGGTCCAACTTCTCAAAATGTTAAATTTCAAGCGGAGTCTGTCTGTTCTCTGGGGGCTGACATCTTGATTAGAATGTACAATGTGTTATTTTTCACTCCAAGTCACATTCCATTCATCATGGCAGCGCCCAGAAAACAGACAGACTCTCTCCCCTTAGATTTTGAGACGTTGGACCATTTCAACAACTTTGGGGTGAGTGTTTGACAAGTAAGTGGCCGGGATTTTATGTTTAGGTCATATAAAATGCTTCAGAGTATGTAAAATTAAGTTACATGGCATACTTTCGGCCGGGAGATCTAAAGTTAATTACAGTCTCTGTTCATTTGCCCCGCTGTGATATAAGCTAGCAAAGCATAGCGGTACAGCCGGGAATCAGCAAACCATGACCCAGACAAGAACAAAACAGACACGAAAGGTTCCAGCTCAGTCTTTACAATTAATGGGAGATTCAGCATTTTGGCATTTATATTTATGCTAGCTGTTGTGCCAAGAGATGTCTTTCCCCAAAGACATCATTGGAGCAATGAGCTGTCTTAAAATCCATATCTGCTGCTGCCTTGTTTGCCTGTCCGATCAATGATTGACTTACTGGAAAAACTTTATAAGCAACGACTCAGTTCATTTTTAATTGTGTGGAACCAAGTCCTGACCCTAACTGTTTCATGTTGCACACAGAGCCAAATTCAGAAAACTCCACCACTGCTTCTACCTCATTTGAGATTCAGTGGTGGTTTGGAACACTGAATTTTCCACATTACTGCCACTTAGTGGAAAGAGTGATGGGGGATCAGTAACCTCATTACAGAATACATCAGAGCCTCTAGGTGGCAGTATACACACGGGAACAATCAATTTCCCCAGTGCACGTTGTAGAGTGTGACAAGGCTGTCCATACCTTGTGCACTGGAAGGCTTTAAAACATAAAGAGAAGCATTTCTACAAAAATATACTATTTATTGTCCATAAACAGAAGTCACAAACACATCAGTTGGCAGGTATTGTGCAAAAGGCCATCCCTCACCATGGACACACCTGATTTTAAATAAAGGCCTTGTTGATCAACTAATGAAGAACACCTGCATCAATCAACTCCCAACCAATCAAAGAAACAAGACATGGAGCCACAATGTACAAACTGTAAGCTTTGAGATATGATATCAGTACTGAATTATGGAAATGTATGAACAGCAGTACTGAAACACAGACAGGACAACATGGACATACAATTGTGCTCCATAAATATACAATAAAACGTGTGTTAGTGCCACATGAAGGAGCCTCTCCTTCACATAGAGGAAGATCATCTCACTCAAATGGCGTCAGGCCATGAGGAACAGGATTTTTCAGAAGTACGCACTCTATACATCTCTGTGACATCACTCTATACATCTCTATGACATCACTCTATACATCTCTATGACATCACTCTATACATCTCTACGTGTGCAGTGCAGACATCAAGGTTTGAAGTTTAACCACATGGTTATTCCCTTTGAGTGTCAGAACACTGTCTCCGACTGTGTGGGGTTTGTTGGAAAACACAGATTTAATAGCCCAGAGAGGAACACTCAGGCTTGGCTCCCAGAGTTCAGACATAAGACTTAGAGGGCTCGCTCAATACTAAAAATAGCTTTAAGTCATTCAGTGGTGATCCACGAGGCATGATATTGATTTGGGAAAGCAGTCCCTGGCTTGAAGATGATTTTTGATTCAGGGTAAGGCTTAAAGGCCCAATCAGTGATCCAAACGGAAACAAATTTCAGCCCCACCACCAAAAAGAAATAAAAAAGTTTTAATTCTATAGGTGATTCACTGAGCTATTGATACAAGGATTAAATCTGAGACAACAGATTATTTTGAGTTGTTATTAAATTGTATTTGCTGTATTTTTGTGGCTGTAAAAGGTAAAAATTGGTAATTTTTGTGAACATTGGAGTAAAACAGATCTATATTCCGATTTACAATGTGTTGAGAAAGTTCCAAATAGCATATTTTCCATCTACAGATTAAATTCTTCAAGGATGTACGTGAATAAACCCAGATCGATATGGTCAAAATGAACGGAGGCTTTAATGTGCGCTTGGCCCTGGGATTCCTTGGGACCGTATTTCAGGATTTGTCCGGCCGCAGGACGAGGCTGAGGTGTGAGCACACTCTCCAGTCTCAGGTCGGGCCGTGTGTACGAGGAGTCGCTTTGCAGGCTTGTAGATCATCTGTCCAGCGCCTTGACACTGTCGGCCGAGGTTTAGATTTATGTTAAAGCAGTGACTTCTATGGCTCTTTGTGTGGCTCAATCCAAAATCAATAATACGATACAAAAGTGAATCTTGTAGGTCTATTAAGAAATAGCCTACCGGCGAGTCGGGATTTTAGAGATCTAGATCTGATTAGGGTTCACAGTTGAATCCACACTGTGGGTGCCAGTCAGGACAAAGCCGGACATGTCGGCAGTCAACCTTACGGAAGATTCGTGTGTCTCGTTAAACTCATCTCACGTCCCCTCAAAACAAAGATAACACTCGCACCAACCAACTTGAATAATGCTTACCTTATCCATGGTATACCATATCATCATCATCATCATCATCATCATCATCATCATCATCATCATAATAAGCAAACAGGTGATTGTAATCAAATAACAATGACAACCGTGGCCGGTGAGCGGCGTTTATTGCGTTACATCATATTGGTAAGAAAGGAATGACACCTCATGAGCGAAACAGTTCCAGCAGACTGAATAATAAATCACCATAAACGGTCAAAAGTGCCAAACCTAAGACTGTCGGGTTCAATGGCGTTTTTACTCGAGCAACAGCTCTCAACCAAACATCGACACCCATCTCATAATCCTGAATGAGGCGAGCTGTTTAACCTCTCGCACAGTGTTGGGTTCTCCGCAGGGGGGGGGGGGGGGCACTCATTTCTGCAACAGTAATTTCCCACCTCTTTGTAAAACTCAGCAGGGGGTCTTTAAATGACTTAATTAAGTCAGCTCATGCACCATTAAAGCTGCACTATGCAGTTTCAGTGGGCGGGGGATTTGTTTACATTTGCACAGCCTGCAATTAGTTTAGAAAACAGATTTACTGTGAATGTAATTATCAGAATTAGTCTGTCTTCATGTCATCATAAATCAAAACGAAATCATTTTGAGGCACTGCAAACCGAACGTAAGCCTACGTAACTTTGTAAAGTAACGTCTTAGAATAGTAGATATGCTTGTACACAAAACTGTGGGCCCTGCCATTGTAAACAACTGTGAAACAGTACGTTTTCAGGTAATCTTCTAGCTTCTGACAGTGTTCCAAGGACCCACTTTCCTCGGAGGACAGTTTGTTTATTCAGTTGTGAAAATATACCATACATTTTTGAGTTTTAAGTTTCTCTCCCCAAACTACACAGTACACCTTTGAATAATAACTTGTTGGAAATGAGGCATTGGAGTGATTCTACTACAATTGGATTAACATGAGAACTTACAGGAGGCCAATTAGGACTCGTTCAATTAGCGTGAGAAGGCAGGCGCCATTCCACTACAAAGGGGACCACATGTCACAAACCCTACATCACTTCCTCTTCGCCTCCACCAAAACAATGACGCAACCTTGTCACATATCGTCTGCCCGCGGTAGTTTGACACATAGCCGAGAACAGTCTGTGCAGCGAGAGAGCAGCTGTAGCCTACTTGCTCGGTGAGAGCGTATGACACTGGATGCTCTCGTTCCTTTTGTTCCAAGCAGACGGTGTCTCATGCCAAAGTGGCAATCTAAGACCCGGTGTAGCGTTCCTTTCTGGAAAAAAAACACTCCCTGTGTCTTTGTGCCCTTCCCATTCCGGATCTGACACATCGAACTGGACAAGCTCCCTTCACTTCTTACACTTCCAAGTCCCCAGATTTGCACTGAACTTCTGAAATCTGCTTTTAGCTTCTGTGCCCCTGACACATGGAACATCCTACAATGCACTCTAAAACTCAATACATTGGTATCCATTGGTCAGTTTAAATCTGCAGTTGTTTTAATGAATTTATATATTTTTTATATATATTTTCTTTTCTCTTTTATTATTTTTGCATTTATTGTATATTTATTGTATATGTATTCTCAACATCATTGTACACGAGGACTTGTCCTCAATGATCTATCAAGATTAAATGAAGATTGAATGAAAAAAGATTCCACTGTGTCATTTACACAGGGAAAATCATTATAGCAGATGATGAGGGAAAGTGAGTAAGGTTCTACATGCAACTAAGAACCCAGCTTGAAAATGAAATCGTCTGCAACCTGCAACTAATTTATTTGTATAGTTGTCTTGTGTAAAAGCCTTTACACAGCATATAGAAGGAGCAACTGTTCAGAATGGAACGTGGCCGGCCGTCTGTGCCTTGCCGGTTTCTTCTCCCTCAGATGGAGTTAACTAATCCGAGACTTACCGGTACTCAGCCCCACCCAAAAGGATTGCTTTGATAAAACCAGGACTGTAATTTCAGAGTGGCTTACAGTAAGCGTATCCAAGCAAATTACCACTGAGAATGGGTGATGGTCACACATCCAAAACCTAGCGTTTTATAAGAAATTCTTAGTGAACATAGGACTGTCGACTAATCGATTAGCTGATTTAATATATATATATATATTTTTTTAAATCTGAATTTTTTTTCCCACGTGCAGTCATGCAGAAGGTCCCGTTTAAATCTAGTGCTTACCAGAGATATACTTAATCATTTTTGGTGAAATAACTCGTTCAGCGCGGAAAAAGGAATGGAAAACGACTTAAAAATCTTGGATCGATTATGACCAAACCGACTGACCAATCGACCAAGAGGGGGGCAGACCAAGCCAAAATGTCAGTGTACATATACTCTATACCCTGCATGCTCTAAGACATTAAAGGGATGGTTTGGATTTTTTCTTTTCTTTTTTTTTGCCATTAAGTTGCATGAAATACTCGAGTTATTGACCCGATAGCCGTTATTTGACCTACCGAGTTCTGGCCGTGTTCCGAGCGAGCCGGGCTGCTTCGGACAGGCGGCGCACGTGGGTCCGGTGACAAAAACAAGATTTTAATCCACACCACAACATGCAAACGGAAGTTTTAACCATCCATCCATCCAACAGTCCTCACCATGAATTGAGTACCAAGGACCCCAATTTAAACAAGTTGAAAGACTTATTTGGGTTTTTATCCGATTAGCAGACCTCATACTGAACTGTTCTGTACTGTGTAAACTGTACCGGTGTATGTTGAAGTATGTTGTTTTGTTAATAAAGAATCTCAATCAATCAATCAATCAATCCTCGTGTATTTCCGACGCTCGATTCTTCTCTCAGCGACTGACGTCATATCTTGGAACTAGCTAGCTAGATAGCCCCTGTGCCTAACAATACACTGGCTTCTTCCAAGAAACAAAACAGTTCGAAGGTATCGCGTCCTGTCTGGAACACATCTCTCAAAATTCAATGACATTCCAGAAACTCCATGACCAGCAGAAACTTGCGGAACTGAAAGGACACAGGGGCAGTAGACACTGATAATATGACGCGTCGGGCGTACCAATACCGAAACAATACTAAATGTACGTAACGTCACATGAAGACAATACAAAATCAGTGTAAAAGTAAGTGTTATTTAATAACCATGATTCACTCATCAACTGAACAGTTACAGTTTATACTTCCATGTCCGTGTCTTGGTTCCAGACACTTGGCAGCAGTACTGTGATGTAAAGGCACAATGACATATAGCTGGGTAATATACAGTAACGTCATATAAAAAAATAAAAAACAAAACACGAGTTAAAGGACCATACCAGTCTTTTTTGACATGTGGGTTCAAAGTCATTCTTGCCTTGATAGAACAACAAAATTTTTACCATTGTGATATAATACAGTATCTGAGGAAGAATTCCTCCTCTTCCTTTTTAGACACTGTATTAAGGCACAATAGAGCAACTTTTCAGGGGAAAAAACCTTCTGGTAAATGAATGCACCTCAGATGTTACCATGTCATGTCAGTCACACGTGGTGGCTTTCATGGGCTTACGTGGTGTTTCAGACATATTTTCAGATACACTAGAGGCCTACGGCAGCGGTGAGGCAGCAGAAAATAAGTTTTTTCAAAAACGTTTTCAGTAACGGTGAAAGATTATGAAAAAAAGGTTGCCTTGATTTTTGTATCAAGGCAAGGATGACTTGTAACCCACATGTCAAAAAGACTGTTATGTTCCTTTAAGATCCAAAACTTTCCATCAGCCATTAACTAACTGGCTTTGTCAGGTGTTGTTTCCATCCAATCGCTGGAATTGAATGAGATTTTTTTTTTTTTTTTAAGTTACATTTTTACAGCAATGCCCTGCTTGATTTCAATAAGGCAAAATGATATAAATGGGTAAACACTGACGACAGTTGATAGTGTAAAACAAAGAATAACACAAAACATATAGCCAAAAGGTACACAGTCACAGCCACACGCACACACAAATGTGAAGTAAATACAAACAAACAAGAAGGTTCACTTGGTGAAGTTGACCGACCTCCAGTAATATAAAAACATACTACAGTACAGCTTCAGTCTTAAAGGGATACGCTGACATTTTAGTTGGCTAACGCGCTCACCGGACGCTTGAAAGACGCAAAACGTTTCTACGTTTGTCCAGCTAGCTGAGCCCCATGGTTACAAGTAGTAATGCTAACATTCCATTTTAGGGAACCTGTAGGACAATTGGCTTAAAAAACAAAAACAAAACAAAAATAAAACCTTTTTCCAGTGTCTGGTGAAGAGCATTGACCAACTAAAATCTAAAATGGCAGAGTATCCCTTTAACCCTTTCAGGTGTATGTTTTTTTTTGAATTTTTTCCTCAGAATTCTATCTTGGAATTCTGCCAATCTATAGCGTTCAATGGCCAGTAGCCATTGTGGCATCATCATCATAATGTTCAGCTCTCAAAATTCCAAACCCATTATGTGAGATCATACACCTGAGAGGGTTAATATAGTATTCCACATGTACAAAGTCCTTTGGTGGATATGATTATTTCAGACTCCAGAACCTTTCAGGATATTCAAGATGGGATTCAGCTACATCTTTGTCAGTGGTGGCAGATACTGCCAATAAATGAACACAAAACCAAGTTAACAGTAAAAAGCTTTCAGCAGTCTTTGAAGTTCCAATAAATGACTTTGAAATGCAGCAAGGTGATAAATGATAGCCCAGCCTGATAGTTAGTGGGACACTGCACAGCATGTCATCAACAGGGCCTGAATTAAGCGCAAACCACGATTTCATATTTGTGTGACCCTCTTATCACCACTTCAAATCCTGTTGGGGGGGGGGTTACCCTTGAGTGTTTAACTAACTAGGAATCAGCCTCTTAACAGAGGAAAAAAAAATGGCAAAAGTAACGCAAAATCAGTGCCAAGGACCAACTTCACATGATCCACTAAGTTCATGTCCGCCAGCCGCCAACAGTATCCTGATGGTTGGTGGCCACTTCAAGCCTGTTGGATCTCCCCGTTCGTCAGGGCGCGACTCCCTCCTGGTCCATGCTACAGCCCAACGCCTCAATGTCATTGCTGATGTCGGAGATCATGCGGTCCCACTCGTCGCCCTCGGAGGGCTCCCGACCCTCCTCGGAGC
>OMKL01056975.1:2387-15993 GCA_900302295.1 Parasudis fraserbrunneri | reverse complement strand
TACAAACACACACACACACACACACACACACACACACACACACGTTTTAAATACTTTATTTGAATCTGCAGATCAAATCACACGTACATAATATTCAAATATTTATAGAAATACATATGCTTTTGAGGTCATTTTAAGATACAAGAAGCATTGTGGCTGCCCATTCAGTGGAGCCCTAACAACATCATACTAGCTGTTAGGCCCTTTTCCTTGATAGGCCTGCGATCCTCAAGCCGTTAACGTAACCATATATCAAGATCATTAATCTACAGTTACAACCCACACTACATGTGTGCAGCCAAGGGTTGATACTTGGCCAGTTTATCCAATAAGGCTTGTTTCATATACAGTACAGGTTGAATGGAAAACCTATCTCAAGGATAAGCACTTCTATCTGATCGTCACTGACAGAAGTGATGTCAGGAGTTAATTTGGAATCTTGGAAAAGACATCACACGAAACATGAAACCATTCAGGCATCATCTTTCGTGAATGTTTTTATTGACGTGCGTGGATGATTTAGAAGGTATCCTGCCTGAAGCCTCAGATGAGACAAGACAAGAGGTTACAGGTCCACCCTAACAAAACAAAAAGTTATCTGTTTATATAGTACATTTATAGTGAAATAGTAGTAAATTCATTACACATGGCTACATAGAGGCTGGTGCTAATTTCTCAGAAATCAAAACACAAAATACCTTTTTGATTTAGTTCACAGAGCATGCATGGTTTTTGATGAATAGGATAAGATATACATCCAAGAATCCTGATCCTTCCCTTTAACGCCCCCTCATCCCACACACACTTTTTGGCAAGGCTTCTTTTTGGCCGACTGTAGATTCCCCTCATCCTCCTTTTTTTTTTATCTACTTTTTTTTCTCTAAACTCTGGAATTATTTTGCTTTCTCATCATCGTCATCGTCATCATCATAACCACTACCACCATCATCATTTTCACCTTCATGTTACATTATTGTACAATCTTTTGCACAAGGCTTGTCATTTGCTGATACTCTCAGAGGGGAAGAGAAAAATCAATGTATGAATGGAAACCCTCTCTCGGTGGAAGTGGGTGTGAAGGTGTGGAGGTGTTGCCTTGACAACCCTGTAGCACCGGTATATTCACATAACAACGGCATTCCTTTGGCACAGTCTAACCAGGGACACATTTATACACTGTTCAGACACCATGCTATACACATTTCAGAATTTTAACTGACTTGACCTTCATTTAAACATAATAAAATGAGTATGCAATTCACTTATGATAACCTGCTGCTTAGATAAGTACACATAATGACATGTGTTGATGACAAGCTCATACTATTATAGATAGTTATGAACAACCTTGTCTCAAGCATGTGTACTTAAACCTTTGACTGGGACTGTGCTGTATATCATTTTTATTATGAAAAATAAAAAAATCTGGCACACCTAAGATCCTTTTCTGGTTGGTTGAGGAAGAGAAAGAGGTGCCAGAGAAGCATGCCACAAGTGAAAAATACATTTACAAGTCACACACACACACACACACACACACACACACACCGTATTTCTGACATTTTCCATGGGAAGTTAAGCTCGGGAATTTGGGAAATGTTGCCAATAAAAAAGAGAAATCTTTGATTATAATAGTGAACTTATATTTGGGGGAAATACACATAATAAGGCAACACAGGGTCTTGTGGCATGTTTTAGTTAAAATATCCCTGTTTAATGGGCATTCTGTTGAATTGTAACCCTGCATTCAATATGCAGTGCACTCCTCCATCACATGCCCAGGTAACTACCAGCATCCAGAGACAGTCTATATGATGAGACAGATCACTGTGGTAGTTTAACCAGAGACAGTCTATATGATGAGACAGATCACTGTGGTAGTTTTCAATGGGGAAATCTGTAACGCTTAAAGATGGCAGGAACGACAAAACTACTTACTGCAAAATAAACATATTCAGAGAAAATTATGAAACGCGATGTGATTTTATGTTTAGCGAAATTATAATTTACAGCATCTTGAGGTGAAATGTGAGTTTTAAAGATGTTTAAAATTAATAATGATCTCTGCCAAAAGGCTGGAAATCGCACTGAGTGGTTGCGATGGTAACTAAGGATGCTGTGGCATGGATGGCACATGTGTAGAAGATGGTCTAAGTGGAAAAATCACAAAATTGTCCTTTTCGACCAACTTAACTGTTGGCATTCTGTGCTGTCAGAATGACCAGTGACTTCAAATATGAAAGAAAAACAATGATATGTATGACAGATTCTTAGATATGGATGACTCCCCATTAAAGAGATAGGGGTCTGGTCTTGTTAATCTTGTTAGTCCCTGTTATCAACATGTGGGCAGAGTGAACCTACTTCTTTTTAGACAGACTTTGCAGCATCCCATCTAATGGGAATTCAGCAGAATTACAACACTCTGCATGCACAGTGCATTCTCCCACCACATGTGTAAAGCACTCCAATACAACATATAATACAATGTAAAGAGCCAACTCATTTAATTAAAGTTCAATTCATAACTAAATTATTGAATTTTACATTTCTATTAGAAGGGTTTGCAATTATTTCTGCTTTTGGTATGGTAAAAGGTTGATATTTCTATCTGCATATGACATGGTACATACAGCCTGTGAAAATAATTCCCATATATTCCCATCAATTCCCATGGAATGTTTCCATCTTTGAATATTCCTCAAATTTTGCAACCCTAAACACACTTAACATTAAACCAGTCAGGCAGCATCTTGTGAATGTTTTTACAGACATGCATAGATCATTTCGTAGGCATCTTGCCTGAAGCCTCAGATGAGATTAGGTTACAGGTCTACCCTAACACACAACAGCAAAAGCTAAATGTGTTCTGTCTATATAGTACATTTATAGTGAAATTGGGCAATTCTCACCCTCAGTAATGAATTCATTACACAATTAGACATGGCTCACAATTATATAGAGGCTGGTGCCAATGTCTCAGAAATCAAAACATAAAATACCTTTTGATTTTCACAGAGTATGCATGGTTATTGATCAATAGGATAGGATGCATGCATGAATTACCTTTAACCGCCCAACCCACACCCACAATTTTTGGCCAGGCCTCCTATTGGTCGGCTGTAGATTTCCCCCAGCTTTTTCTTCATCATCATCATCATCATCAACATAATTTTCACCTTCATGTTACATTGTTGGACAACCTTGACTTGCACGAGCCCTATTATTTGACAATACTCTCAGAGAGGAAGAGAAATATCCATGAATGAATGGAAACACTTTCTCGGTAAAAGCGTGTGTGAAGGTGTGTATGTGTCTCTTCCGCTCCCCAAATAACCCCCTGGTACCGGTATATCCACAGAATGACAGCTTTCCTTTGTCACAGTCCAGCTGAACTATGATTTTCTGGTATTTCCCGCCTTCAACAATGTTGCACAGCCTTGGTGTGGTGCTCACTGTGTATTTACCGTCATGGAAGCTTAACATCCAGTATCCACCCTGAATCTTTCCCTTCCTCTGGACAGACTCTTCTAACACACCCAGTCCCCAGTCTGTACTGTCTCCAACCTCAACGACCCAGTTGAACTCACCTGACTTAAGGCCCTCAGAGCCCACGACACAGGGCCAGCTATCAAACCTCTCTGGGTTGTCAGGGAGTTGTTGTCTATCAGCAAGGGCTTCGACGCTGGTCAAATCCTCGGAAACGATTAGACGCGGGTGGGCAGTGTTGGGGTCCAGAATCACAGGGGTGTAGGGCACAATCTTCTTCATCCCATCCAAGACCGTGGTGGCGAGGTTGCCAAGATGACTGGCCACGTCAACCAGCTCCACTGAGGCCGGCTGTGGATCTGGCAGCGTGCGCCGGGCTCTAGTCATCGTGGCCTTGTAGTTCTGCAAGAATGAAGTGTCCTCTGTTCTAAGCTCCTCCTGTATGGTTCTGATAGTGTCTGCAAGTGTTGATATCTCTCTGCTCAGCCCCTCGATCTTTTCGTTCATTTGCAGACTTTTCTGCTCCTCTTCCTCCTTCAGCGTAGCGATCTTGGCTTCCTCTTCCTTTTGTAGCAACTGGTGAAGCTTCTTAAACTCCTTCTTAATCTGCTTCTCTGTATGCTGGGCCTGGGCCTTGATGTGTTTTGCTGTTTGATCATAGCTTTGTTTAGCATCACTAAAGACCACCAGCTTCTTATGTAAGGGCCTCAGTACATTCTTCAGTTCCTCCTTGTAATCCCGTGCAGCCTCGTCAATGGGTCTGAATTTATGGTTGCTGTGTTTTTCTGAGTGCATACAGACCAGACACACTGGCTGTTGATCTTTGAGACAGAAGAGCCTAAGTCTCTCACCATGCACACTACAGAGCACATCAGACCCTGCTGAAGCTCTCTGACCTCTCTCTAGTAAGGCCTCACACAAGTTCTTTAAGACTAAATTACGAGGTGGCTCACCCTTTGAGGATCTTCTCCTACATACTGGACATTCCCTCGTTGGTTTCTCTCTCCAGCATTCCTTCAGGCAGCCTTTACAGAAGCTGTGGCTACACGACAGGATGACAGGATCTTTAAAGGTGTCACAGCACACGGGACAGGATAAATCCTCTTCTGGGAGAGACAATCGCGAAGCCATTCTCTCTCAAAGTTAATGCTAAAAACACACTCACTGCTTGAGAGAGGGATTCAGTCGGAGTCGATCGTCTAAACACTCCCTTCTCTAGAATGTTCCCTGAGTTTCACTTTCGTTTTGTATCAGTTCTTTATAAGTTCCGTTTATCGAATTAGCGGTAGCTTGTATTCCCTCCTGTAGTTGTGGTGAAGGTAGTCTTGTGTCAAGTCTGTAGCTGAATCTAAATGTCTGTCTCCTGTGTTTCTCTCCTGACGGTGATTGTAAAAGTAGTAACCTTGGATACCTAGATTCTGTCTTCTCTCCTGTAAATCAGATAAGAGGTGTGGCTTTTATAGAACAGAGTCCAAAGTTCATTGCTCATGCTCAGTGTTGGTGAGTACATATGTGGTTCGATCAGAAGTTTTACTACATTCAAATCTTTACTTAGTATTTAGCTACTTTACAAACTGCATTTCCCCCAAAAACTTTGCTACCTACAATATATTTGTAATAATGAAGGACTCTCACCCGTTAACAGTAATAGGTGACACATTTTGCACTTATAAGCTTACTATGTCCATTTGTCAATTTGCAAAACATTTATTCACAAGTATGAATACAGAAAAATATTGTTGTCATGGTGTTTCCTCTTATTTGTTGCTTGGTGGTCTTGTCGCTTGCGTGACCTTATTGTGTACGACGCCATTAGCCTTGCTGATGTTAGTGCAAAGTGTATAGCCTAGTCCATTAGCTTGTATTCATTAAATCTTTAATTGCATATTGAATCTGTGTAAGACTTCAGCGCAACACTGAAGCACTATAGGTAGGGGGAGGTAGTTAATCCATTCTAGATTAGGCTGTTTATTATGTTTACCTGCCAAAAACTGTTCAGTGGCCTAACATGATGCATTAGGTCACACCAATTCAGTCATGTAAATTTATTAGGTTAGCATTACTTCAAATTCTGGATTAGGCTACTTTGCCTCTAAATTAAGCTAAACACATTTTAAATTGACAGCAATTTCAGTAGTGCATCATCTACCATCATAATTATCCATTAGCTACTTCAACATGACATTAACTCCACAATCTTACAAAAGGCTTTTTACTTTCTTTTTCATGTTTTTAATGTTTCTTATCAACACATAATCCACACACACACACACACACACACACACACACACACAAGCTAAAAGAGAAGAAGAGGCATAAAATAATGTCTTCCTAATGAAGGAATAACTTTTAATTTGTTTTGATGTGTTGCTGTGAAATGAGGGTGGTTTTCATATGAATTTATAAATCATTATGTTGATTGGTGATGGTGAATAAGGCCCAGGGTGCCTGTCACATTGTCATGGCTAGAAGTTGTCTGCATTTCATTGATTTTCACGTCCCACCTTCACCTAAAATAGAGATGAAAAAAATTATTTGTGTGAGCACCGATTTTCAAAGTTATAATGCATTTCGCCAAACTGCGGATGCCTTGGGACCCATGGGGCTTGAGTTGCATTCATTGACAAGTGGCAGCCAGGAAGTTTCCAGTGTAACGACCTTGGAACTCCAACCTCTGGGCATTCAAACATTTTGGTTGGAAAATGTGATGTAGGCTATATAGTTACAGTTAAAGTATTAAGTACTTCCATCATTTTTAAATTGGATTATACCATGGTAGTATTTAAGAACAAAAGCGGTACCATTGAGATACATAACTTTTACCATGGCAGTACCATGGTAAATTATATCTACAATGGCTGGTACCATGATAAAACTGAAATTACCATCAAACTACCATGATTTGTCCCTATATTGTGTATTTTCACCATACTACAGCAATGCACACAGCTAAAAGCATAATTTAAAAGCATATGATAAAAATAATAATAATAATAATGACAATAATAACACAAAATGGCTTCTTGCTTCTTGAATAACAGAACCAGCGATGAGGGTCGTTGAAGCATTTTTCCTATCAGTTTTGGATGATGGAGATGTAATTTACAGACATGCTGCTGCTTCCACTCCACTTCCACAACCATTTAAAATTGAGACAACAAATGCCACCATATCAATGTGACGTTAAAAAACGTGAAATTGGAGATGTCAAAACTCTATGAAAACTCAGATTTCCCCACTCGGACGACCGAGTTTGATGTGATTTGTTGGGCGTTCAAGAGGTATTTTTCCGACTTGGAGGAAACTTCCCAGTTCAGACTTTTCATGAATGCAACATGATTACTAATCATCATCGGGGCTTTTTCATGAACCAGACATAGCCCACATGAAAATGAACTAACATTATAGTAAAGTGTTTTTTCCCATATGCACCAGTTACTACAAACACGATAGTGAATCAGTATAGAAATACTATGGTTAACCAAATACATCATGTTTCTATGGTAAGTTTAGTGAGCATGAAAATCTTTTATAAATACATTTCTGTAATATCCCACCAAAGAAATGCTATGGCAAATCACTACATATTTCTGTGGTAAATCTCTATAGTGTGTACAAAAACAAACGAATACTATAAATTTAGCATTATTTTCATATGAGTGGCTGAATTCAGAATCACGGTAACAGCCAGTTTAACCTCGTTTAGCTGCCTAAGTAGTTTTTAGAATAAATATTTACTAAAAACCAAGCTAGTTACTTGCCACAGTAGCTGGTAATACTGACAGATTTATCAGCCACGGCCAAAATGTAACATTTGTCTTGCGGCTAGTGCTAATTCAAGGACTGTGATCATACATGTCATCTCAAATTGTCTGTTTGCTTTGATGGTTGTGGTTGGTATGATTGCCACTGTATTATTGTATGCTCATTTTGAGTGCTGAGAGATTATTTATCTTTGGAAAGCTTTTGTGATTGTACTCTAGCACAATTAGGTTTAGTGGCCACCAGAGGGCAGCATGAGCTAAGCAAATAGTGCTGTCTTTCCTATTCCATCATGAGCACTTCTGTCATAGATTTAATGAATGCAGAACGGTGCACCCTAATGCACTCTTTTGATTGACAGTATAGATGAGCTGCACATTCTGGAATTAGAAAATATCTTTCATTCCTCTGGTTCTTTTTTCATATTACCAGAATACTTTCAAATGAAATGTCTACTCCTTCAATAATATTGTGTTCAGTATTATGCAGTCTGTCTGTGGGTGGATGGATGAATGACAATAGACCCTACGTGTTGAATCTATCATCCAGCTGTCCTGCTTTATAGCTGAAACAACTGCCAAAATAAAACATCTGGCTTGTTTTGTTTAACCAGATTACATCAGAACAACCGATTACATGTAAAGAGGGTAACTATAATCTCTTAAGTTACAGTTCCCATCACATCACAGATACTTTTGAAAAAGTATGCGCCTGTTTGTTGGATTACTCAGAAGCGTGCTTGAATGAGATAAAAAAGTAAAAGTAATTAGATCACATTACATTAGATTGCATTACATTACTGAGCTGCGGTAATTCAATGAGTTCTAGTATTGCTATAATTGCTGCTTCCAGTATCAAGCAGGTAATCAGTGATTTGTAATGGATTACATTTTGAAAGCAGCCTACCTTACCTTGATTATAAAGTTCTCCCCTTGTTAGGCGAAGCCAGGGGATTTCCTCAGCACTTAGAAATGTGGTTAAACTTTGTGGGCCAGATCTGGCCCCACAGCAGTATGGGATGTCCACTGCAAAAAGTGACCCGTTTAAATTAGTCTTAACTAGGTTATTTCAATATGTTTTAAGTCAAAAATTTACTGTTACTTATGTTACTATATGTACTGACAGATTTTCTTTTTATACTGATTGTGTAGTAATGTCACTTATTTCAAAATAAGATGATAAATAACCATCAAACAATTTGATTTTTATAATAAAGAAATTATACTTGTTTTGAGTAAATGTCTTGAAATGTATGTTTTAATGATTAAATAAAAAAATTTTAAAAATCTGGAAACCGGCAAAATTCTCTCCCTGTGCAGTAAGTTAATAAAAGTTTGTTTTTTATTATTATTGTAACAAGTTTGTTTTATGTTTTATAGATACACTTATGTGCTCAGGTCTCTCTTGAAAATGAGATGTCGATCTCAATGTGACTCACCTGAATAAATAAAGGTTTACATAAAATAAATTCCACTTAGTAGCCTATATCTTGAAATTAGCTTGATGAGGCAGAATATGAGATAAAATCATACACCAAGTTTGCTACTTCTGTTTTTCTTTTGTAGTGTGCTGCTGTCTTCGGCCACCACCGCTCCAGTCCCACGCTGAACTAAGCCAGGCCAGGGAGACAGAACAGGATGTCTGGGTGTATTTTATAGGGAATCCAGCAACACTGATGTTTACCACCCTCTCTCACCATCTGCAGCTCAGAATGGAGCAGTCTGCCTCCGCACAGCCACACGGCCCCATTCGGCTTTTCGAACAACCACGTTACTGTTACGGTGCGTTCCGTTTCAAATGACTGATTACCTGCTTACAGTTGAACGCTTGCACTGAAGAACTATAACTCCAGTTTAAAAGAATAAATAAATAATAAAATAAATAATAATAACAGCCTGCCCATGTATTTGCAGTTGTTAAGTCAATCCAAATCACTTGGAGTGTGAATGTGATATATCACAAGAAAGTACTCAGCCTCTACTGTCTTTAACTATGAATGAACACAACACTCTGACTTACCATCTTTAGATAATAAAACACTGCAAACACTGTTCCTCTGAAAACCTGAAACGGAGTTATATGGTTCCTTGTCTGAGGTCCTCAACTGCAACGGGCCCTTTTCACGGCAGCCATTTTGACATGTCATCGCAGAGTAAACACAGGTGTAGTTAATAACATTAATCATGGCCCCGTTCCATTCGGGTGTGCCGGGGCCCTGGTGGTGTGCGCGCTTGTCTCGCTGGAATGGCTGTGACACATTTAAATGGAACGAGACCTTAATCACTTTGATCGATTACACGTGTGTTTAACCTGCGGTGACATGTCAAAATGGCCACCGTGAGAAGGGCCTATTAGCAACGCTGTCAACTGGTTTACTACAAAGACCGTAATGTAACCTGATTACGCGTGATTACTTGAGGGGCTACGCTGCCTCTCGTTGGAGGGTAAAACTGACTGTCATTTGAATAATTTATATTATTATCATCATCTACAATCATGATTAACGTCATCTCAAGTATAGCATACGATGATGTGTGTGTGTCCTTAATCTCACCACCGGAATGCCTTTTCCCCTTTCAAACATGCCTCTGAGTCACCCAACAACATGCCATCACTGGTCTTTCTAAAGTATCTGCAATCGTATCACTGGGTTTTTTTCCCCCCCAACTATACCAAATATTTGTAATCACTGTAATCCAGTTACATGTAACCCGTTACTACCCAACCCTACTAACAACTAACGGGCCTTGGGAGAAGGGGAGAGAAAAATAAATCCAGCCTGAGGGGAGACACTCTCCTTCCTAAACTCTTAAGAGATTTGACTCCCGAGCAAGTGAACGATCAACCGCAAAATATTTGATTTCACATCTTATCTGCGCGGCGCTGACGGATGTAAGTTGATCCTCTTGGCAGGGAGAGTGTAGCGGTAGTCCTCCGCGGGGTTCCGTCCTGTCTGGGTCCTTTCGCTGGCATCGGGAGCAGCTGCAGGAAGGAGGACAGAGGAAGGTCACAGCCCCAAAAACTGAGGCTGGATGTCCAGCCACGAGAGAGAGAAACCACCCCACCCCACCCCTCTTCATCTGTTCCTCTATGAGCTCAAGGTTGAGGCTGATACGGCTGGTCTCAGCGGACAGCAGATAGAACTCAGCTGAGCTCATTAAGGCTGTTGCAGAGGCTATGTGAGATGACTCTCGGTGCATTGTCTCAGACTGTCTCTTTTGGAAACCTTGGTTTTAGGCTGTTTACTAGCTAAATGCCTTTTTTTGTGTCAGAAATACTACACATTTTCTGAACATAAGTCACATGAAGTAGGGGACGATAAGAGTTTTTTTTTTATCATGTAGGTGGTGATACTATTCATGTTATTATGCCCTTGATCCGAGAAACCCTGAAGCTCTCGCTGGACACGAGAGTCTAAATATGAGATCATTACGCCCTTAATAGGAGTTAATGCATCAGACCATTGTTTTCCCATTGTTGAGATATTTGGTAGCCCTTCTGGTGCTGATCCACGAATGCCACGCTGATGAGTGACGGGCATCTTCAGGATTCCATGAAAAAGCGCCATAAACACCTCAAAGGCACATGGCTACATATGATGAAAATGCCATGCTAACCATTTAAGTGTAATTTCCTCTGTGCCCTTTTATAATATCCAAATAGTGAGGGAGGCTTCTCATCAAAGGTTGAGTGCCGTATGGACAATGCACAATGCAGTTCGATGATATTTGCAGGTTCGCCGTGGTACTGGCCATTGTATAAATAATTTACCATGGTAGGCTATACTGCCATGGTAAAAGTCATGTATCGCCATGGTACAGCTTTTGCACATAAATAATACCATGGTTATACCATGGTATAATCCAATTGAAACCATGATACAATAGAATGGATGGTACATGGAATCACATTTTGGTCACTACCATGATGGGAGTGACCAAAAAAATGCTTTTTTGTAAGGGTAACTTATCAGAAAAAAAGCGTCCCGTCACAAGTTAACATGAAATTGTGATCAAAAGCAAATGTTGGTGATTTTGCCAGTGTTTAACGTAAATTTTCGCATGCAATGGTGGCCTATGAAAGTGATGAATCAGTGCTAAGTGTTATTCAGATATCTCACCATTAGTAAATATTGCAGTGCGACAGTAAAAATAACAAAAGCAAGAATGAAATGGAATCTGTGTTTGAAAAACAGTGGCATTATCATTTCGCAGGAAAGCATTAAAAGGTTATGAACTTTATTTTAAAGGAAAACTTTGTTTCAGATTAGAGGATTAGCGGTGACTACATTAAGCCTCTCTAAGCTCAGACCAATTTCAAATCTTAAGGACAAAAATGTGAAACTTGACTTCAGATACCGCGACTGTCAGAGATAAAAGATGTTAAAGTAATTGGTTTGACATTGGTTTTGTTGTCTGACATTTGTTTCTGAGGGAGACCTGCCACATACTGAAAAGGCTTAGAAAGAGGTTTCTCCTCGCCAGGACACCTTATTTTTTCTTATTATTTTTCACTTACATACTTTTTTCCCTTTTTTTTTAAAGGATCAATCAGTGATCCAAATGTAAAAAACCTAAGAATAAAAAGTAGCCCCACCACCGAAATTTCCAGATAGCGTATTTTCCATCTACAGATACAATTCTTCAAGAATGTATGTCAACATACCCTACATTCATATGGTCACAAAAAATCACGGATTGGGCCTTTAACCGAGATCAAGTGTCAGGGGCTATGCATCATAAGGCTCTCATTTAAAAAGAACAAAAACAAAATAGAGTTACATTTAGGACACATGGGCTTGAATACTAACAACTCTGCCTTGTACCCCTTCCAAATATGTTCTTTTGAAGTTGTCTTTGAGAATACGCCTCTCCTGGCCAAATACTAACAGACATTTTTTTTCTTGTGTTTGCCAGGATCACAATGAGGAGGAGACACCAGCGCGGTGGGTGCACCGTACCAGGCCAGCCCACATGGCCTCATTTTATTTACCCCCATCTGCTCTGCCTCATGGCCGTCTTGGACCGGGTTTGATTGGTATTTACCAGTCGTTGTGAAGTCTGGAGGACCACAGTGTCCTCGTTGAGAAAAAGAATATTGAGATGACACATTTAATTTACAGTAACCGCCTGATGAAGAAAAAAAAGAAGGTGTGTACTGTATGTATGTGTGTTTGCGTGTGCACGCACACACATACACGCTCGTGTGCTTGATTAAGTATAATTGAATCCTTGTGCTTAGGAACCATATGACTTCGGTTTGAAATATTTTGGACTAGCCTGTGTATTTGCAGGTGTAAAGTCAATCCAAATCACTCATAGTGTGAATGTGATATATCACGAGCAAACACTCAACCTCCACCGTCTTTAACTATATGAACGAACACAACACTCTTAACTTACCATCTTTGGATAACAACAACATTCAAAATCATTGTCCCTCTGAAAACGTAAAAGTTATATGGCTCTTAGTCTGAGGTATTCAATTATATAATTCGATCCTATGTAAAAAAAAAAAAAAAAAAAAAATATATGTTTTTCTATCTTGCATTTCATCAGCGGTATTTTTTTCTTTTTTCTTCGTCCCCTGCTTTAAGTCGTCTGCCCTTGTGCCTGCATGACAAAGCACTATAGTTAAATTGGGATGCAGACAGAAAGCATTAGAGAGAGCAGGGACAGGGGATCAATTTGGGTCAACCTCAATACGTCCATGTTGTTTTGGCAACCGCGGCTCTAAAGCAGCGAATGATTTGTTATTCCAGAAAATTGTGTTGGCAGTCCTGTTCATCAGAGTCACCGAGAGCCAGGGTTAGGAAGGTTACTTTTTAAAATGTATTCTGTTACGGATTACTGATCGCCTGCTCGCGGCTGTAAATAGTATTGTAATCGACACGGTGCTGATTAGATTGGATTACTTTTAGATTACTTTGCCTCTTAAATGTGCAGAACTGGTGGGTAAAACGGATCATTTATTCATATTTACATGTCGTTTGAATGACGTTCTCATCATCTAAAATCAAGTAGTGTGCGATGATGTTTTCGTGTGTCCTTAATCTCACCGTCAGAATACCTTTCCTTTTCAAACATGCCTCTGAGTGATCCAAAAAGTAATCACTTGTTTTTTCAAAAGTATTTGTAATCTGATTACTGTGTTTTTCCTCAGTTACTGCAACTAATTGCAGTGACCACATTTTTTGTAATGTAGTTACTGTAATCCAATTACATGCAATCCGTTACTGCCCACCCCTGCTGAAAGGCATGCGGTGCAGTCCTCCATGGACGGTTTTTTTGTTTAGCTTTCCAACTCCTCAAACAATCGGTGAATTGTGCAACTGAAATGCAATTCCCCTCCTCCT
>OMKL01056909.1:0-10837 GCA_900302295.1 Parasudis fraserbrunneri | reverse complement strand
AAAGTGAAATATTGCTTTAAGTTGGCCTTCATTGTTACTCAGGTTATTTGTTACATTTGTTCTTCACCATGTTATTAGAAACATGAAAGCAGGGGTCAAGATAATTGAAACTTCAGTATAAAAACTCTACCAAGTGTTAGTGGCTTTGTATGTTTGTTCTTCCCAGACATTGTTTCAACCACTCATCTCCTAGCTGGGGAGGCCAGTGCTAGTTACTAACATGATTCTTAGAGGTCATTTGGGCCTTGTGTCTTCATGATGGAGTTGGAAAACATTTATTTGAGTGCAGGAACACTTTTAAAATCTCTGCTTATAAGTGTGCTTTCTTTAGCAATAAAATATTTCATAATTATTAAAGCTATAACTTATACCAGACACATCTTTGCACTTCAAAGCGACTTGTACCATTAAAATGCCACTTAGCATTTTAATTATTCAGCAGATCATGCCAATTCATGCTATTATTTTTCTTTTTGGTACCATTGGTACTTTATACTGAGGTTATGTAATCGGTTCCATCTAAGTAAGGAAGTCATGTGACTTCATGAGATATCTTGAAAAGTAATGGCCAGACTGCTGTGGAATTTGCTGTGAATATTCATGACCCCTACAGGCAGAAACGTCTTGATTTTGGTGACCCCATGACCTGTCCTCTAGCACCACCATATAGATTTATAACCTGTGTCTCTTGAGACTGGCAATATCAGCAACTCTTGTGCAGTGATGCAGAGGCTTTAATTGCACTTGAGGTGTAGTTTGCAACAGAACTTCTCTTTGGTGGTGCAGGGCAGTGGTGGAAAAAGTAGACAGGTCCTTTACTTAAGTAAATGTGGAAATACCCAGCTAAAATAGTACTCTGGTAAAAGTAAAAGTCTGCCACTCGAAATTATACTTAAATAAAAGTAGAGAAGTATTTGATATTAAATGTACTTAAGTATCAAATGTAAAAGTATGCATTCTATATTATGTTTATGTATTCCAGTACTTGGGAGCATTCAATCCATTGACCTCTAAATGCTGTGTTATGCTGGCTCTTATTACGTCCTCTTGAAGGTGGCAAGCTTCAAATTTGTACATTATCTTCATCAATCAAAGTAACTAGTAACTGATGGGTTCAGATAAATGTAGTGGAGTAAAAAGTACAATATTTTCTTTGAAATGTAGTGGAGTAAAAGTACAAAGTTCACTAAAATGACAATTCTCAAGTAAAGTACAAGTACCTCAAAATTGTACTTAAGTAAAGTACTTGAGTAAAAATACTTAATTACTTTCCACCACTGGTGCAGGGATACACAGCACACAAACTTGCAACAAAGTTTACTGGATCCCCATTTATTGATTTTTTGTTTTTTTCAAAGGAAGTAATACTGCAGATATGTGATATACCAAAACGAAGAATCCTTTTACGAATTGTTTGTTTTATTGAAATCTGCACAGCCATATAAGTTTGTTTATACTTCTGAAGTAGACTATGATATTTAAACTAGGCGTCATGAATGAAGTGGATCAGGAGGAATAGCTCTGTTGACAGAGTATAGTGACAACACAATGGTCCCTAGCTTATGCACGTAGATAGAGGTAGTAGACTACTGAAAACGAAACATGATCTACTAAATTGAAATGTCACTTTAAATGGGCAATTCACTGAAAACAATGCCGATTTATTTTGCACATAATCTCACTCATATCCCAAAACTAAACAGTTTTGCACACATTCATTTAGTTATACATTTATTGAGTTAAAGAGTTTGACTATGTCTTCCAGTGATGTCATCAGAAGACACTTAATCTTTGTATGATATGGAATGATATTCTTTCGTAATTTAATTGAGCTGCGATTAACACAACACAAGGATTCGGTATCCTTCGATGACATCACTGGAGGACATTCAAACTCATTAACTCAATAACTGTCAGACCAAATGAACATGTGCAAAACTGTTTAGAGTTAGACCCAAATAAGCAGGATGGATGGCCCACGTTTTACTTGAACGTTAACATCCAAGCAGAGAGAAAAGCTTTGTTGTCAGACTGGCTAAAATCACATACTAAATGAACATGCCTGTGGATGTGCGTCACTCGGTCCAGTCACTGACCGCAACACAAGGAAATGAGGGAGAGATGCAGTGAAGGCTAATGAAGATGGTCAGAAGGTTTTGTTTCTCGTTATGGCACGAACGTGACGACGCGCATCAATTAAAATAGAATTTGATTGTTATTTCTATAATACAGATGATCTCAGTTTCAATTTGTGAATATTGACAAGTTTTTCCTCAAGCTGAACACCAGAGAGACGAGACTTGTGATGATCTCTAGAGACAAATCCTGGAGCTGCTCCATAGACCATGAATAATGGACAACTCCTAGGACAGTACCCATGGTGATTTTACTGGCATATAGGTACATTATCTGATTCAGAGATATAAGCCCTACATTTAAATAAAACTAATTTAAATGTAATAGCGCAAACAAAAAGTCTATGTGCCCACAAAGTTGGTCACTGATTCATTGCTAATGGACCAACTGCAAAAAGTGTCACTTGACAATATCACAAATTTGAGGATTGGTCAATTTCCAGCTTAGAGAGACAGTTGTCTATGTTTAGAGATATTGACTTATCTGTCCAAGATCATTGGAATTGTAAATGTAGATTCTGCTTTAGAGTTGATTTTCACTTTACAACATTTGTATGCCCTAATTTGGAAACTAGTCGTATTCTTGTGAAATATCTATATGAAATGGGCCAGATTTAATGGTAAAAATGCAGAAATGTATCGAATAGTATTTGCAAATGAAATATTTTGTATTTACTCCACTTGTTGTGCCAGGTGGGTGCAGCTTACCATGTCAAGACAATTCAGATAATCTTTCTGGCACTCATCTTATTGTACTATGTGTCAAACTCCAACCGTTTAATACAAATGCTAAGAGCCCTTTAAGGGTTTTTTTTTTCTTTTGTGTATGTCTTGCATAAAAGATCAAGTGCAGAATTCAAAATTACATAATTGTGATGATTTACATGGCACACACTACAGCCCACTACACCACCAGAACAACCACACTGAATATATCAGGACAATTCTGAAATTATTCCATCATCACATATTTTGGTCTTCTAAATTCTGATGCTGATTAACAGCAGGCATTGACATTAAGACTGTATAATGGTACCCTGCTCTGTCAAGACTCATTGGAAAGTTTTAGCCTGATGGCGGGGCTAGAGGAAAGGTCATGGGGGCACCAAAATCAACAGGGTTCTTCCTCTTGGGATCATGAATGTGCACAGTGAATTTCATGACAATCCAGCATCATGAATGTGCACAGCCAATTTCATGGCAATCTGGCCAATACTTTTCATTGAAGGTTTTGCCTGATGGTGGTGCTACAGGAAAGGTCATGGTGTCACCAACATGAGTAGGTTTCTTCCGCTTGGGATCATGAATGTGCAGCAGATTTCATGGAAATCCGGCCATTACTTTTCAAGATATGTTGTTCACAGACAGACGGGGCAAAAACATAAGCTCCTTGGTGAAGGTAATCACCAGGGTCCATATTCACAAAACTTCTCAAAGTGGGAGCACTGATCTAGAATCAGCTTTAACCTGTTAGACTCAATAATGTGTTCCTGGTCACTGACCTTAGATCAGAACCCCTGCTCTTGGAACCTCTGTGAATAGCCTTTTGCATTGGTAGCAGTCTATTACTGTGCACATTGTGTGGCTAAAATGATGTGGCTTTCAAACACAGAATCAAAAATAGACAGAATCTGTCCAACTTCTCTCCTTTGTTGACTGTGCCATCCGGCTGATGAGAGCCAATGTCATAGGCTTCATTGTGTGACTCTGACCATCCAGACACTGTGACACCTGACACAGCTGTCCCATCAGTAGCCCAGGGGAATCACATCTGTCTCAACGGTCTCTGGTTCATAAACAGTACCATGAATAATATGAGGTAGATTTCTGTGCATGTTGTTTTACCCTTACATTTTAAATAATACCAGGACAGGAGCTAGTGAGTGAGTGCACACACTTCCTCATAGCGCAAATGTCCATGCATGTATGTATATGTGGTGTGTGTGCGTGTGTGTGTGTGTGTGTGTGAGATGGCTTGACCCACATGGCCATGAATATTTGATATGGGATAGCGAATGAAATCATCATTTGTCCTAGCCTGCACACCATTGGCTCAAGCCTCAGAAACATGGGATTGTCTAATCGAATATCGAATACTTGTCCTGAAGAGATCTTAAGATCTCTGTATCTGAATTTTAATTGATCTTTGTTACAATTAGTTTTACTTGGTTGTAAATGTCTTATGCATTCATTATTAATTTGTTTGTTTCCACTCATTATGTTCATTATTTTGATACATAAGAAACACTTGTCATTTTGATGGTATTGTGTAGGCTACATAATTCAGTGCTTCTCAACTGCTTTTGCAGCAGAATCTAAATTTATTCTATCCACGAAGTTGTGATGTATTAAACAGCCAGATATTTACTAAATTATTCTTTAGTAGAAAAATTACATCAAGCTTTAATTAAGTGTTAAACTAAGTTAATGTGTGCAAAATCGTTTAGAATTTGGGGATATGTGTGAGATTATGTGCAAATTGAAGTAATACAGAACATTTGATTTAGGCAAAAAGATGAGAAGAGAAAAGAGAATTGCACAAGGGTCATCTCTTGAGTCTAAAATGTACAAAGTCTCAAATAAGATATACATTTATATTTCCAACTGTATGAAATACATGCATATTTGATGGTCCTGAAATTTCAGTTAAAGCTAGTTTAGGTAATGTTAATAGTGCCTATTATCTATTTAAAAGTTAGAGAAAAAAAATGTATAAATGACTTCAGAACTGTCCAAGTGAGTTGTAACCCACTGGCTGAGGAGCAATGAAACAACAAGGCATGGATATAAGCAATATTAAATGGCAAAATGGATGTCTGTTGGTCACAAAATAAATACAAAAAAGACAGGAAATTCCAGATTAACCACATAAACCTTAGTTTTCTTTCACATTACTTTTAGTATATTTTGCAATGACGTGTTGGTCTATGCTTGTATGCTGCCTCCTACATTTGTATGCTTTTAAGTGTGCGAATGTTCACATTGATTAATGTGATGGTTGCAACGCAGCACCCACAGACAGTGACTCGCCAGCTACAGTATGACTTAATGACCACATGTTTGAATAAATGAGCTGTAACTAAGCCAGAGTGTGCTACCCACGCCAAAGGACCGGGCAGGCAGCATCATACACACCACCAGCCTATTGTGTTGCTGCCACAGTGAGCTGTACAATGATTGGCAGTGGAGAATGGAAGACATAGAGGCATACGGTTCAAGTGGATAGTCAATAGGAAGAGAAACAGCTGTCGAAGAAATTTAATACCATCTCCTTTTTCCACAGTAACAATACTCATATTTTAATTATCAGGAAAGAAAGACTTGAAAAGGAGGAAGGTTGCAACATAACTAACTAAACAAACTAAAAGAATGCACTGAGTAGAGTGCACACCTCCACCAAGGGTTAACAATATCCCCACTTTAGTTTTAACACTCAACATTTTACTGGGTAGCCTATATGATAGACAAGAGAGTTTTCTATATTGGCATGGCTTATAAACTATCTACAATTTAAATATTGATACAATCAGTAGGATATCACAAAGGCACAACACTTTTCAAATGTCATCATGATTGCACAAGCTGTTGAGTTGCATGTTTTTAGTTTTGTGATAGTTATGCCACCATGGGGTCAAATGACTCAAAACTTCACAGGCCTCCTCGCTATAGTATGACAAACATGTTTCTCACATTTGGCGCATATCGGACAAAGCGTTCACAGATAACACATTACTTCCTGTTTAGAATGCATTTATCTGAAATTTTATTGGATCTGGAGGTCACATGGTTTGACCTATCAGCTATCTAAATAATACATTTAAAGCTGCAATAATCATTTTTCTGACCACTAGAGGGCAGCAAGGACACATAAACAAACATGTGCTCCCTCCTCCCTCTCTCCCAAAATGAAAGACCCGTTGTAAATCCATCATGTATGAACATAACACTGCCTTGCTAGCACAATCTTGTTGTAACTAAGAGATTAGCTGAAAAAAACTTTTTTTCATGCATGGATTACTAGATTCAGTGAACATTCAATACTAACCTACAAACAATACTGTTGATGTGATTACGAGATTCGCTGAGATAAATTCTTTTCTAATACATATGTTTATCAACTACATGCTTTCGTAGAATAGTAAAAAAAAAATAGGCGGGGCTAAAGCATGGTTCAGGTTTTGTCAGCAGGTTTTGTCAAGAAAAGAAATGATGGAATAACAACAGACTGGCTGCTGATTGCGCAGGGATGACTAAGTAGGTCTCCATGACTCAATCAGACCTTATGGCAGGTGGTCATAAGAACTTTTTAAAATTTGAAAAATGCAGTCAGAAAATAATTATTGCAGCTTTAAAGATGGTGGTCCTTACATGCCACACAGCACGTTTCATAAGAATCAGGTGAACAGCCATAGGAGGAGTAGTAAAAAAGGTGATTTTCAAAAAAACAAAAGGGGACGAAAACATAACCTCCTTGGCGGAGGTAATAAGACCCGATCCCTCTGCAGCTGTGCTGTCTGATGAGGGCAAAAGCCCTTTCAAATTACAGGCTGTTGTCTGCTCATGCTGCTACCAATCTTCTGCACATTGCACAAATAGAAAGCTGTAGAGGGCATTCTTTATAAAGCCATTCTGAGCAAATATGTTACCTTGTTCATGGGCATCTTTTTTTCCCCCTGAACCGAATACCAATTAACAGACACCTCTTTAGTTGGTTGAAGCTTAGTGGGTGAACAAAAATGGAGCTCCTGTCTGTTCACATAGCATTTAATGACGTGCCCTCGTTGGACTCTGTTTTATGGTCAGATAAAAGTTGCGCAGGGAGAAAAATACTGTCTGGGCTCTGTGCCAGGGGCTGGTGTTTTATAGCAGCCACTGCCTCACACTGGGGTGTGATGAGAAACTTGATGGGAGGGGGGACTGAGACAGGAGCAAAAGACCCTTTAGGTGCCACTTCTATGGAGATGCAGCTGGGCTAAACAAGACTCCTATCAGTGGGCAAACAAGAGGTGAGGTGGTTGTCTGACTGGCCTGTTACCGGAAGCCAGGCAGCCAACCTAGCACCTGACAACATGCCCTGATGTAATAGTTTTGCTTCTCAGCCAATCACTGTCCTCAGTAAGGACAAAGCTTATTAACATCTAGCAAATAATGAATAAAGCAAAGCATAATTATTTTCTCATTTAGATTAGCTGTTTTACTATTTGCTATTATATTGCCTTGGAAATAAGAATATCATTGCAAACAGTGTAGATATGTAGATTGCTTTTGTTAGCTAGATTTTGTGAGGTCATGCCATTTTGCATTGGCTCCATGAAAATTATAGTTCAATAAAAAGAAATACAGTTAAGTACTACTACTAATTAACTAGATATTCCAATTGGTAAACCAATAAAACCTTTATTTTCCAAAACATCCTTCCAAAACACAGACCACAAGAGCACAGCAAAATTAACATTACAAAAACAAGAAACAAAGATGAAGCCTTGTACAGCTGTTATGACATACTGGTAGTAGGCCTTTTACAGATGACATAACCTTTATACAGCTGTGCTAATGTACTAGTAAGTTAGGCTGGCTCAAATATCACTTTTTCCAGGCTTCTGATATTCTTTAGGACAAATGTCTAAATATTTGTTTTCAAAACACCCATAAAAAATCACAGACATCGTTAAAAATGTGGTTAGAATGCCATTATTTATGGGCAGTTTTATGCTACATGGGTTTTGAGGAGAAATTTGTGACCACCCACAGCTATAGAGAGGCGAAGTCCCTCCCCTTCTGCTGTCTGAATTTTGACAGACCTTAAGTTACAAGATAAATTGGATTGATGCAGCATTAATGCTATAATTCTCTCCTCCAGTTCTTTGCAAGAGTTTTTGAATATAACGGATATAAACAGTGCTCTTTTTGGCAAATGCCATAGCCAGAAACAGGTGTATGCATAAGAAGATGACTTCTTCTACTTCTTCTTCTGCTCATGGACATTATGGCAGAATATGCACTTATTATATGTGCCACCTAGAGGCCGCCGTTAACATGATGTGACAGAGTAAATGAGTGAGTGAGTGAGTGAGACTGCATTTCACTAGCTGTGTAAGCACTGCAGCAACAACAACAAAACAGTACAAAATACCAGCAGGCTTAAAAAGACACTGGACAGTATTTATGCTCTGAATTCTTTCAGCATGATTGCCCTGATAAAACTTAAACAGGATGCAGCAAGATGGTCATAGGAGGCTATTCGTAGGATTGTGATCACTAGAAGCCTTGTTAAAATGGAGTCCATTATCTGCAGAGGCTAATAAAATCCACCTGTGACCATCACATAGATTTTTCTGCTCTGTATTTTTGCTATGATGCGCATCTAAAGACAGATTATATAAAGACATAGAACAGAAAGCCTATAAAAGGAAGATACAGCCTTGGCATTGGAAATACCCAATAGAGGAAAAATAGCTATATAAATAATGCAATTAGGCAATATCGCTATTGATGCATAGGATGCACAAACAGGCAGAGAGTATGAAACACGTAGAATCATTCAAGGCATGTTGTTAATGTCCACTGGTGTGCTATGGTGAAGTAATGAGTATACAAACATGCTTTATATATATAATTGTAAGGTATAAAAGAACAAAGAAAGGTATAAAGGGAAATTAAGTGAAGGAAACAGAAAAGCAAGGGCAGATTTTAAGTTGTAAGAACTCTAGTGTTCAGCTCATACTATTTGTCATTCAGACAAAGCCAAAGTCAAAGTCAGTGAAAAGTGTCCCAGCTTCCAGTCAACCAAGAAAACGAATGATACATTTAATATATAAAGAGGCATTAATTTAAAACCACAAGACTATAAATTGTTATCTCAAGCCCTTTCAGAGTGTATTTTTCGCCTTTAATTTGCCCCCGTCTTGTTGCTGCCCCAGATCACTGAGGAACTCACTAAGAGCATTGTTTCTCCTGCCAGCTCCCTTGGCATATCTAGGCTTTTTTTTTCTTTTTTTTCTTCTTTTTTCTTTTTTTTTTTTTTTTTTAGAACCCATGAGCCATTTGGCAGGAAGAGGGAATAAGTGTTGTTAAAGGTATTTATGAGGTTGTCCTCAAGAAACCTTTCTTTATAGCAGCAGTTTGACAAACAGTGAATCTAATTTTGGAAACAGTTATGAAGAAGTTGTCTGTGTGATTAATATTGGGTGATGATGATTGCCAAACAAAAATGTATTAATTATGGTCGTTTTCAAACACAGCTGCTCTCCATGAAAGACACACTGGGTGCGTTTACATATTATTCGGGATACTCAAATGATGCCTATGAGTTGGTAGGTCTACCATCATATATTGTTTACAGTAGTCCAGGTAAGCTCATATCCTGACTATGGGAAAACCAATTATGATCACTGGAATATGTTGATATTAGCCATGATACTAAGGAATTTAAACACCTTATATCTGATTTACTGTTGGGTTGTGTGGTATGTGTAAGTTCAGTTTCCATGGTAATGCTCACAATATTCCGTTCACTTATGTATATAGGCATATTGGTAATCAAGATATGAACATGAATATGAACACTTTATCCCATCTCAGGCCTTAACTAGTATCCAGAATATAATGTGCATGTAAACATACTCAATGCTTGGTCATGATCACTTCACTGACCATAATATTATATACATATTTAGGCAATTATTATTATTATTATTATTATTATTGTTATTGTTATTGTTATTGTTATTGTTATTATTATTATTATTAGTAGTAGTAGTAGTAGTAGTAGTAGTAGTAATAATTATAATATTATTATTATTATTATTCATGTTGTCATTGTTGTTGCTGTTTTTATTATTGTTATTATTATTAAATCAAAATGCATATTCTTAGATATTTTTTGATGATGTGTCACTCTTGAGCATCGATTTGATCTGGGATATTGTTAAATGCATTCAGGTTTCAAAAAGTAAATAAAATATTACAAATACATCAATTTTTAAGAAAATATAATTCACAGCACCTGGGTTTTGGATTGGGTTCAATATATGACAGCTGAACAAGCAATACCTAACAGACCCATAAACTGACAAACATGATAGTAACTAAACACAGAGAGAAGTTAGCATTACAGAGACTAGCTAGCTAGTAACATTCTTATAACAATAAGCAAGCAAATAGGATTGTAGCTTGACTGAGTATGCAGCTAAGGTGGCATCACAGAAGCTAATAACATAGAGATAAAACTAAAGAGGAGACATTGCTGTTGATGGAGTGGGATAAAAATGCAGCCATCGTACCTGGGTAAACTATTCTCAAATCATCAATCTCCATGACAACCAGTATTGTTTCATCAGCAATAGAATGCTTGATTTAAACAGTGAGAGAAACATTCCAAACATTCAAAATGCACTGCTTGATGTAGCCGCAACAGCATCCCAGCTTGCTATGCACTTGCTATGCTGTTGTGACTATGCTTGCTTACCTTTATTCATTTCATCCCTTTAAGAATTGTATTGAGCTTTATTATTACATTTTTAATTTACCATTTAAGAAAATACAGCTGGGAGATACAATTTGGAAATATTTCCCTTCAACCAGTTAATCTCCAGCTCCAAAAATAATTAATATTTAAAACTATTCATAAATCATCATTATCTTGGCCACTACTAGCAAATCTGATAACTAGGGACAAACCAAATAGTCTACTATCAGGTTTA